>JAMFLO010000298.1:2925-42369 GCA_027475765.1 Paralagenidium karlingii
TTCAGATCTCGAAGGAGAAGCTTGCGTCAATTGAAGCGAAATGGCGTGAGGAGGATGGTGGTGAGGCGTTGAGTTCGTTGGCTGGCGCTGGTGGTGTGGAGAGCGATGTCCAGGACGGTGGTGTGAGCATGGGGAGTTTGTTTCAGACTGGAAGTGGTCGTCAGGTTCAGATCTCGAAGGAGAAGCTTGCGTCAATTGAAGCGAAATGGCGTGAGGAGGATGGTGGTGAGGCGTTGAGTTCGTTGGCTGGCGCTGGTGGTGTGGGTGGTGTGCAGAGTCATTGTGGTGATTGTAATGTAGATGCCGTGGTTGTTGTAAAGGCGAAAGCCAGCGGATCGAGTTCGGTGGCGAAACGTGGGGTTACTACATCGCAGCTCGAAAGGAATGTGCATGCGTTGCTGGAGAACCATCTCTTTGATGATGATGCTTCAGATGATTCGAACACATCCTCACTATGTTTGCTGGAGGACGCTGGTGAACAAAATGGAATGGAAAGCAACGATTTGTCGTCTCCAAGAAACCTACGATTCCATCCTCCAATGGTGCTGTTACCAGTCCAACACGAGACTGATTCGAAACAAGTGGAACCTAAGCCGGATGAAGAATGTGCGCCACGCCAACACAGATTGTCACTTAGAGCCGGCGACGTTGCAATCGAAGTACATCGGGAATACTGCTTTCGTGATTTGCCCAAGGTTGCTCAAACCGCGCTATGTGCGACAACCGACGTGAATACTACCCTAAGCGTCAATGCAATATCTCAAGTGAATGCCTCAAACGCGATCAATGTGGTTCTGGCAGCTGAGGTAACTGGGACGAGTGAAGTTGATAGTGTCATCCTTGCGTTAAAAGGCTATGATTCTCTCGTATTTCATGGACCACGAGAGATATATGATCAAATGGTCACCGAAAAGCTGCTTTCGCCCTCCTTAGGTGCTTCACTTGCATGGTTCGAGAATCATTATCGGTGGATTTGCTGGAAACTAGCATGTCAGCAACGTCGCTTCCCTTCCTTGCTGTCTGAGCAAGCAGATGGCCACTTCTTTTGCAAAACCCAAGTGATGTTTCAGATTTGCTGTCGTCACGAAAAGGAGCTGGTTCGAGCGAAAAGACCCATTTTGAGGCAGATTCTCAACCGAGATGCCAATCCGGCAGTTTGTCTGGTACTGTGCATTGCTGATTTCATGTTTCGAGAAGATGCAAATTCGATCGAAGGCACCAGGACATCTGACTACGGATCTAAGGGGAGCTATGACTCAGCAAGCGCGACACTTGTCGTGACAGATGGGTGGTATGCTGCTTATGCCGTTCCAGACAAGAAGCTTCAGGCTAAATGGGACGCAATGCGCAGTCGTATGGGCAAAGAGTCCTTTCGAAGGAGACTGGTTGGGAGCAAGATTGTGGTTTGGAATGCCTCGCTGCAGAATCTCGCTGATGGCGTCGAGCCGTTGGAGTCCATGGTGCACCAACTAGAGTGGAAATGCTTACCTCTGGGTAACAATCTCGAAGATGCAGCAGCTGTTAATCCATTCTTTGTGCTTCCTTGTAACAGCACACGTTTGGTGCGCTGGGATACTCCGTTGGGGCTGGAGAGGATTCGGTTCGAATCAACGCCATCATTGATGCCATTTGAGATGCTGAAGTCGATTCCGCTGCACAGTTTGGAGGCGGGTGGAGGTGTGGTCCGAGGCGTGCGCGTGCTTGTAAGTCGTATATCTCCAGCATTGTACTGGCGGAGAACCAACGGGTTTCATTGTGGTCCTCGTGTTATGACGGATGAAGAGTTTCAGACGTATCAAGACCTTCTTAAAGAACTCTTCATGCTTTGCCATGACGAAATGTCACGCGATTGCGATGATGATGCGTTTGCCCCTGACGTGGAGATGCCTGTTCCATTTCGAAGACTAACGGTTGTGTGTACTCATTCTCCCAAGTCCAATCAAACATGCGTCAGGGGTCTACTGACACTGTGGAAGCCTTGCGAGGAATTGATCGAAACACTTCAGGAAGGCCAAGAGTATTTCGTGAGCAGTGTGATGGTTAATTGGAAAGGAAGTGGCAATCAAGAGAGTGAGGGGGCTTGTATCCGGATGAGTACCACTAAGACAAGTGTCTTCGAATCTACAGGTTGCTGCGGCTCATCGTTGCATAGACTGCAGCAACTTGCACGGTACGAACCTCGCTCACCCTGTTCACGGATCAATGTCCGCGACAACGATGCAAGTGTTGTGGATACTCTCGGAATGCCTCAACGGATGAGTATGTGCGTGTATGTGGTTCATGGCAACTACGACGATGCAAACAATGAAGCAGGTGATCCAAGCAAAGCATCGATGCAACACGACAAGAAGCATCACACACTGAAACTATCGGACCGCATTTCGATCGAGAACAGCTCCATAGCGAACGAAGAACGTGTGTTTGCAACCGATTCGGAGTTGAACCTTATGTGCATTTGCATTCCTACAGTGACCGTCGACTGTCGCATCAATGTCCAAGGGAGCAGAAAGCGAAAGAAGTCGCTGAATATGGATTTCCGACGAGGTGGAGGCCGTCAGAAATGGAAACGAGGAGCTTTGCTGTGCATCAGTGACTTGCTTTTGGTTCGTTACGATGCCAAGTGCCGTGTGGTGGATGCAAAAGTGGACGAATACAGCTCCGTGATGAGTATTCCATCAATCAAGTCTCTGTTTTACAAGGTTTACTGTGCCTTTCAGAACCGAGTGGCCCAAAGCAGCTTCTTGACTGGCGTCACCATGCTCCAATCGTATTTGCACGCACGTCTCCTCAGTTCCTACGTCACGTCTTCCAGCGAGAGCGAGACTACCAACAAGCGAATGTGTCACAAAGTGAGTCGCTTTCGAGTTCACGCACGTTTGGTGGCTGTTGTTCCATTGGAGCATTGGTCACTGCCTCAGATCCAATCCTGGGCTCTAGGTGCTTTTGTTGCTGTCGCGTTTCTTGATGATGGTAAACACATCCAAGCGGTATATCTGAAGGAACAAGCTGCCAAAGAACTCCATGATCAAGCCGTCAACCCAGTGGTGCCTTCAATGGATTATGTGGCTTGCGAACTTGTTGTACACACGAATGAGATTCTCATCAACAGCCGTCTCACCTGGGAACGAGCCAATGCCACGTTGCTTGAACTCACTGAGCTGGGTCGTACACATGTTCCCAAAGCATGCTGTGATGCGTTCGAGAATCTGGCAGCTCAGTTCCAAGTGCTGCGATGAGCTCGTACGAGTGGTGGTGGCGTTGATCGCATGAAAGAAGGCGGTAATTTTGGAAACAACTGTTGAAGGACGAGGCTGGCTATTCTCGGCTCCGATCAGAATCAGACACTATGTTGCCGTCAAGCGCAGTTGATGCATTGTGGTGCCCTCCGGACAACAAGAGACGACAAAGCCAAAAGCACAGGCCTTGGATTGCCGTGATTCTCAACAGGGCGTGCAGACCGCAACAATTGACATTCGTCCGGAGTCGCTCGTGGCCTTTTTGTCGTTTGCTTGGAACGAGTGACCTTGTGACCTTCAACAACCGACAGGAGATATGAAGAAAAAGGCGGTGCACGAGGAGTTTCTGAGAAGCCGCGAGAACGGATTTGATCTAAGTGGAATCCACACGGAGAAACTCGGCGAATACAACGCGCTACTGGATACGAACCTTCGGCACCATTTCGAATCCAAGAGCGTGCAGACCCATTTGAGCAAACTGGGGTTGATTGACCCACAGGGACGCATCGTGGACTTTGCCAAGCAGAAAAGCAAACTGAACATCATCGAACAAGAGTTTCAGAAGGCTCAGCACCTGCAGGCTCAGCGTCAACGAGATGAAGAAGAGATTCGTCGTCGCGTGTACCTGAAGCGTCACGAAGCCATTGAAGAAGCCAAAAAAAAGGACAAGTTGCAGCGGCTCAAAGAAGAAAAGAAAATCGCCAAAGAGATCATACATGCGGCCAAAGGGTTCGCCTCGGTGTCTTCTCCGACTTCGTCGAGCAGCAACCGTTCGCCCAGCAGAAGTGCACTCAAGAATGCACGTTGAGCCATTGAGTTAACAGAGTGCCATAACAGTTATGGCAAGGTCACAGCCATCAGGAATGCTCTTGAGGTAGTGATTGGTCAAAATACACCCCTTTTTCCACCACTTGCGTGCCCTATAACCGAGATACTGCATGTTGATTGGTTGAAAAGCCGCCTTAAGTGGCTTTTGCTTTTCTTCCCCACTTGGCCTCTGACATTTCGCGTTTCGCTTTCAAGTTGGCAAGTTGCCGCCGCTTTTCGGCGTTTCGGTGCTTTGGTGCGTTGACGCGGAATCAGACGCGGACGTCGCCTTCCGATCAGAATCAGCGTGGAGAGAAGCAGACCAAGAAGCTGCACAGAGCTCAATGGAGGGCCAATGGCGACTGGAGTTCTCAGAAGAGATCCGCAAGAACATGATCACGGAGATGTGAGTGGCAGTCCACCCGTGACTGTACCTTTCTCGTTTGACTTGATGTTTGTATGGGGAGCAGGTACCACGAATTGCTTCGGATCTCGGGAGAAACCGATCGCCAAAAAGTGTGGAACTCGGCGTCCAAGTTTGAGCTGATGCTGTGGACAAATTCGGCCGACAAAGTGAGTGCTGTGACGGCTAGGAGCGCTTCTCCTCGCTTGCTCCTCTCTTGCGCTCGCTCATCTGCTCGCTCTCATGGCATACTGGCAGCAAAACTACGTCACGCGATTGCAGCGCAAGATCCAAAGTCTCAAGAAAAAAGATCCGTCGCCTCCGCAGGGAGCACAACAAGCTGTGGTCGCTGCTGCTGCTGCTCAAGCGCAAGCACAGGCACAAGCACAGGCGCAAGCCGTTGCTCAGGCGCAGGCCCAAGCTGCCGCCCAGGCTCAAGCTCAAGCTCAGGCTCAGGCTCAAGCCCAAGCACAAGCTCAAGCTCAAGCTCAAGCTGCTGCCCAAGCCCAAGCTCAAGCACAGGCGCAAGCTGCAGCTCAAGCGGTCGCTGCCGCCGCAGCAAACACGTTACAACAACAACAAAAGCAAGCAGCGGCAGCAGCTGCTCTTCAGCAGCAACAGCAGAGTCAGGCAGCCGCAGCGGCGGCAGCAGCGACAGCGCAACTAAATTTGGCGCAACAAGTGAACTCTTCAGCGGCGATGCTGGGGGCCGGTGGAACCGCGGGAACACCTGTGTCTGGCTTGGCGGCAAACACTAATGTGATGGTCCCAGGAACAACTGCTGCTTCTAGTGTGAATCCAGCAGCAACTGTGAATGCGACGACACCAACTGTGGCGGCAACAGCAGCTGCTAATGTGGTTGCTAATCCTCAGCAGATCCTTCAGCGCATTCAGGAGCAGTTTCAGGGTCACATTCAGACACTGTTGAAGCAGCAACAAGATGAAATGAACCAGTTGCGTCAACAGCATCTCGCCCAACAACAGGTTCTCGCGCAGCAGCAACAACAACAAGACATCGCACCCGAGCAACGCAAACTCCAGATTCAGCACCTGCACCAGTCCCAGAACATTGCAAGAACCAAACTGCAACAACTGCACAAAGTCAAACACCAACAGCTCCAACGGCGACAACAACAGTTCTTTCTCAACAAGCAGCAAGAGCTCCAACAACACGGCCTTTTTCAGCCTCAACAGCAAGCTGCAGCAGCAGCAGCAGCAGCAGCAGCAGCGGCGGCGGCGGCCTCGTCGATTGGTGTGAATGCTCTTCAGGCTCAAGTCACTCAGACCACTCCAAGCGCAGTAACCAGCACTGTTACTAGCGGTGCAGTTGCTGTCAATGCAACTCAGCTTCAGGAAGCCCACGCGCAACAAGCAGACATGCGACAAGCGCAGAGAATGAAAAACATGGCAGAGTTAGCTCAGGCCAATGCTGCGCAGACGACACCAACAGCAGCTACGACGACTGCAGCTGCAGCCACTGCGACGCCTGCTGGTCCTGGTGCGACATCTACGGCCGAGATGACTTATGCGGAACGTCACAAGGAGATGAAAGCCAAGTATTGGGATGATTTGTTGATTGTGTATCGAGAGTTTGATCGCATGGTGAAGCAAAAGCCTCCAAACAATCAGCAGGATCGAATCACCAACTTCCTCGTGAATCTCAAGCGCATCATCACGCTGCTTCAACAAGACCCCACGAAGGCTACGACCACCACAAAAGCAGATCTCGATCGCGTGGAAACTCACATTCAGAAGCAAGTCGTTCCTATTCTGGACCGCCTGAAGAGTAAAGCACGAGCAGCGGGGGCGGCCAGCAATGCGGCAGCTGGTGCGACGACTGCAAGTCCGACGGCAGGGGCACCCAATGCAGCCGCCGCGGCTGCGGCTGCTGCTCAAGCTGCTGCTCTTGAACAACAGAAGAAGCTCCAAGAACAGCAGAGACTACAACAATTAGAACAACAGAGAAAGCTTCAACAGTTGGAAGAGCAAAAGAAGCATCAGGAGCAGCAGCGCAAGTTACTCGAAGAACAACAGAAGCAAGCGGCAGCCAAGAAGCAGCAAGAAGCTGTTGCTGCTGCTGCAGCCGCTGCTCAACTCAAACAGAAGCAGCAGCAACTTCTTCGACAGCAACAATTGCAGCAGTTTCAGGCACAACAACGTCAAAAGGCTGCGGCGACAGTTCAACAAGCTCAGCTCAAGGCCCAGCGGGCAGCAGCGGCTGCAGCCACAAGTGCGGCGCACACCACAATACAAGCAGCTGCGGCTACCATCGCTTCGGCAGCCGAAGCTACTGCCACAACGGCTTCTCCAGCTACTGTAAGTGGTGTTGGTGCGGCAGTCAGTGCTTCTACAACGGGGGCTGGTGTGCCTGGTGTTGGCATTGGGGCGACGGCAACAACGGCGTCGCCAACGACAACCCCGACGACAACCCCGACCATCCCAACTCCTAGCGTGACTTCGGTGGCAGCTCTGACACCTGCACAGTATCGAAGCTTCAAACTGCCGGAACAACAGAAGCAGCGTCTGACGGCGCAACATGCCAAACTTCGTGAACAGCAGCAAGAACTAATCACTCAACAACAAAGAGCGAAATCGCCAGCTTCTCAAGCCAGATTCTTGCAGCAGGCGCAAAGACTTGCGCATATGATCAACAAGATATCGCAACAGTTGGTGCAAGGCAAACTAGCGGAAGAATATGAACAAGCGCAGAGCAAGGGGTCTTTGACGTCTACGACCCAATCTTCGACGAGTCTTCCACAGACGGCTGTTGCTTCCATGGCTGCTGCGATGGCCAACAAGAACAAGTTGGGCGTCAAGACGGAGCTCAATGCTGCCACGACTACGGCCGCTGCCGCCGCGAGTGCTTTGCCAGGGACAACTCCAGCTGCACTTGCTGCAGCATCGACAGTTAGCGCCACACCTGCTGCAGCTGCACCGACTACAACGCCAGTTGTACCCGGTGCAACATCAGCAGCAACAATTGGCATCAAGACTGAGCCAGTTGCTGCTCCTTCGATTGGAGTGGCAGCGACTGCACTTGCAGGCGTCACAGAGCCAGCAAAAGTGAAGCTGGACGAAACCTTCCGGTCCGTCGTTCCAGATCTGACTGGGTTGGGCGCTTCAGAGCAACTGCTGGCTGCTGTCGCAGCCTACGAAAAACATAAACCGGACGTTTTACACCGTGCGAGTTCGCGCTTTGGGCAGATTGCAGTCACCATCGGCGCCAAATTGCAGACTAGCTACGCCACGTAACAAGTCCGTCCACTCGTTCTTACTGCCGTGAGATATGGATGGATGGATAGACGACAAGAACGATATGAAATTATGGATGGATTATATGAATATGGGACTCGTAGCTTATAACTACTTAAGATACTTCTCTCTGTCTTGTTGTTTAGTGAACGGAATTATGGACGTGACAAAGTCAGAAACACTATTTCGTCAAATGGACTTGAGTTTCTTAAGTAGCAGCAGCAGAAGCTCCTGCTGTGGTCATGTACTTCTTGAAGGGTGTCACGGGAAGCAACAGGTCACTAAACTGACTACTACCACTGCTGGCACTTCGTTGTGGTTGGAACAGTGTGGCCCGCTTTTCAGTTAACAATAGGTTCGTGATGGGGTTCTTGAAGCATCGGGTGGATCTCAACGTCTGTCGACTGGCGATCTCCCACACGCGGACGCTTCCCTGAGCGTCGCCTGACACCAACACGCTACCGCAACGACTCACCTGTAGATTGGTGACGCTCACTTCGTGGCCATCAAAGCTCTTGTGACCAGTCTCAGTCTCATCCTCGGGTTGGTCTATTAACTCGTTGGTGGCACGGGAGTTGCCTAGTCGTACCACGCGAGCGTACGCCGCAGTCTGCTTGGCAGCAGCTGCGTGGAGATTCAGCACGTAGACTTTGCCGTCGTCCGCGCCGACAAAGAGTCGCGTCTCCAGCGGATCCGCGGCGCACACGTGAAGAGAAGCCGCGAACGTCACCGAAAAGAGGCACTGACGCGACCACAGACTCCAGATCTTGCACGTTCGGTCCAGCGAAGAGGTGTAGATGTGCGCATTAACACCACCATAGCCTACGTGGATGCTGGTGACCGGAAGCACGTGGTCGGTCCACGTCATAACGGGCGAAAGGCTGCTGGTCCCTGCACCAAAGTTCATGCCGGTGGAGTTGACCGCCCCATCTTCGTCCAGTAGATCTGCAAGACGCCACACATTGATGACCGCATCGTCTCCGGCCGTGATGAGATGCGAATCGTCGCTTGTGAGCGCCACTGCGCTGATGGCCTTGTAGTGGGCGTCCCAGACAAGCAAGAGCTCGCCCGTCGACACCTGCCAGAGGTACATTTTGCCCGATTGGCCACCAGCCAACACGAAATTGCCGCAGCGAGTGGCAGTCAGCGGTCCCATTTTCTCTGCCAGATGCGCTTTCCACACTGGAACGTCTTTGCCAAAGCTCCAGCCATGGAGCGCGAGTTTGTTGGCTTGCAGCGCCACCAAATGGTTGGTGCGTGGCAGGACGACGACACCGTTGCGAGTGGCGCGACAGTTCTTGAAACAGTACAACTGGGCGCCGGAAAGCGCATCAAGAACCAGCAGATCATTCTCCTGGTTGGATGCCGTCAGCAGCACGTGGTCCACGAGAGACGAAGACGCATACGAAGCTGCCATTGTCGATTTGAGTCAGAGTTGTTGTAGTCGGCCAAGAGGCACAATAATGGTATTGAGGTCGACCAACCGAAATACTGTGTGGTGATTGGATAAAAAATGGGGTTGGAACAGTTTTGATTGGCTCATGCATTGTCCTGAAGCACTTGGTCCAGCAAAGCAAAGCAATCGACCATGGGAGAACAGCGCAAGCGAACGTGGAAGTCTGGATGCGGCGGCGATGGCGAAAGCGCGGTTCGTAATTCAATCGGATGCGTGTTTTGTCAACTTCTAATGCTAACCAATTGACGGAACAGCAAAAACGATCACGTCACGGCGGTGCCTTCGGGGCGGCAGCCAACGCCAAGGGCTCTACGGGCATTTTGGTCACTTGCGACAAAACCAAAGAGAAGCAGAGCGTCAAAGACATTCTAAATGTGCTGAACGAGGTACGCGGCGTCTGACAGATCTCTGTGTTGGAACCAAACGTGCTGAGGCGTTGCTAATTGCGAGTGATGCTTCGGACAGGTCGCTGACGAGTTCTTCCCGCCCTCCGGGGATGTCAACGCCGAAGCGTCGACCAACGACAAAGAAACCACCGATTCCGTGCAGCAAAAACTCGATCAAGAGATCCAGGAACTCCAATCGGCTTCTTCTAAGCGTCAAACGGGACGTTTCATTCCTTTGGACACGGTACGATCTGTTCGCTTTCTTTGTTGATGGGTCAGCATGATGACCCACCGCCAAGCACTGAATGATGGGTTTGCACTGGACAGGGCGTCAAAGGAGTGTTTCTGGTGCAGTTTGCGGCCAGCTCGCCGCCGTTGTGTCCCATCCAAGTGGTCAGCAAAGTGTTTGAACAGCTCGAAGCCACCCACGAGTTTGCGTCTCGCTTTGTTCAACGGCTGATTCCGCTACAGGAGATCACATACTCGAGCGTCGATAGTATTCAAGCCGCGCTCAAACCGCTGGTGGCCGCCGCCTTTGACGAGGTTGCCGCCCAGAGCGACAACGGAGTCGTCGAGTATGCGGTGGAAGTTAAGCGCCGCAACTGCAGCAACCTGGCGACCATGGATGTCATCAATGGCTGCGTGGCTTTGGTGGACGCCAAACACAAAGTGAATCTCACCACACCGCAGCTAGTGATCGTCGTCGAGATCTTCCGAGTGAGTTTGCAGTGTGCTTTGCATGATTGGCATGACTTTGAGATTGACATGGGCGACATTTGACACGAAATCGTTGTGTAGAGCACCTGCGGGGTGAGTCTGGTGCGCAATTTCCACAGCACTCGACGCTTCAACGTTCGGTCAGTTTTGGATCCGCCGCCGAAAGGAAATGCATCCACCACGAATTCCAATTCGGTTTCCAAGTCATTGAAAGACGCAGAGAAGAAACCCGACACCAAATCAGAGCAGACCCAGCAGCAATCCGAGGCTACAGAGATATCTCAGTTGTTGGACGTAAAGCAGCAAAGCTCGCCTTCAAGAACCAAGTAGAGAGAGAATGAATAAATGAAAGCGCCATTCAAAGCGACAGAAAGAGAGCAGGGCTCTTGTGGTGGAGTAGCTGTGTCCACAGACACACACAGCTACTCGTGTTCGTGTGATTCAAAGTGTTCTTGACAGATCGAAAGCAGCAAGTCTGCCGAAGGTTCCTGTGACCAGTGCCGCAGATCAGACAAGTCTTGTCACGGGCAATGCAGTAGACACTTCTGACAAGCGCAAGGGCATTGGAGAAGAACAAAGCAAAACGCTACAGCTACAAATACAGCTTTGAGCAACCTGCACAAGCGTTGGAAGGGGAATCAGATGTCGTTCGGTTTCTCGTCACTTTCGTGAATCAGAAAATGTAGATAAGGAAATTCAAAACATCATCATCACATTCCCCTCTGAACGCTCGCTGAGGCTGCTGAATTGCTGATTTGGCGACAGCTGCATGCAGCTTCCTCTGTAGTCTTCCTCCTGTTCTCGTCCTGTCTCGAACCACACCTTCCATTCTCTTCCCCCTGCTTCATTATCAGTCTGTTTGGCAACCAAGCGACAGACAACAACAGCTCAAGCAGAATTCTTCGTTTGGAAACCTCCAATTTCTTTCTTTTCGATTTGTTTCTTAGCTGCCAATTCGCCAAACGCGGCGCTGAACGTCTTCTTCGCTTGTGGGGGTCAGAAAACTTGTCGCTTTGGCGAGCTGGAGCCAAAGAACAAAAGAAACAAAAAGCCTACAGCGCGCACTAAAAAACAATCCGTAGTCCGTCGCGTGACGTCACATTCCGTGGCGTCTTGCGCGGGCTTTGGCCTCGCTTTGCAAGCAGCAGCGGGTCATGACCACTCGGTGCTTCAGCTTAGTCCTGGTTGTTGGCGCGAGCAAACACGAAGGGAGTCAGCCATGAATGCGCCTACGAGTAATACACACTGCGGGAGATGTGCTAACCTTCTTGGCAACAGCATTGGCGTGCTTCTTGTTGTACTTCTTGGCCCATCGCTGGTTTCTCAAGAACTTGGGGTCCAACTGGTTTGATTGGTCAGCAGCGCCAGGCAATCAGCAGTTTGGTCTTGGAGTGCGAGTGGACGAGAGAGAGAGAGAGAGAAAAGGGAAAGCGGAACTTACGCCACGGGTGGAGTGGTAACGGTGGTTCTTTGGCTTCTTGATACCATTGCGGTGCGCCTTGACCGTGTTGTTGCGGGCCGTGTGGTTTTTCTGCTTGACCATCTTTCTCGACTTGTTGCCTTGGGGTTTCCTTCGTTCCTGACCGGCGACTACAAAGCACTGCAAAGCAATGCCATCACCACAAAAAACCTCACGCCAAACCATTGGTCACCAAGTCACTCAGGCAGCAAAAAACCTCGTTTCTCCTTTCAACCAGGTGTCACACCTTAAATTCGACCAAGCCTGCTATATAGTGTGGACAACCTCACACTTCAATGAGGTGGGCCACCTCATTCTGGGCTCGCACAAGATCTTGTTGCCACGAGAGAAAAACCTTGTCTTTCTGATTCTAGGGCAGACGAGGTTTTTTTGGAGATGGGGATGGTGTATACTTTTCCGGATGACGACAGGATACGGAAGTGAAAGAACGGTTTTGCGGTCGTTTGCTCCCCTTTTGCCCTTGGGGAAGAACAGGACAAGAACCCCAACAAAGCCAAAGCCTCTGCCCCACGACAAAAGAGAAATGGATCCGTTTGGTGATGACAACGCGGGCGAACTGAACAGTTTCCAGGCGCCAATGGACGCGTCTTCCAACGAGTGAGGGGATTGAGACTTGTTTGGGTGGGCTTGGCCACTCTCCACTGCTGTGCTGGCGCTGGGCTGCAACTGGGTGGATTCCATCTTTTGGCGTCGCGTTGGCTCTCTGCTTTGGGTGCATGTGGCGTGGTGGTGGGCTGTGTTGCGTGGAGTCGTCAAGAGCTCACCACGTTGTGGTATTGTCTTCTTTGTTTTATGGATGGTGTGTTTGTCGCCCAGTTTCTTCGAGAATGACAACCTTGGCAGTGAGAATGGCGAAGGATCCGCCCCTGTCGCTGCGTATTCTGCGCCGGAGATGCCGCCGGTCTCGCAGTTGGGGGCGATGCCAGCACCGGACTCGACGCGTTCAAGCTCCAAGTCCAATGCCTCTTTGGCGGCCGCCAACATCCCGGAAGTCAACGAATTAACGTACGTGGATGTTTGATGCCGTGAAGAACCACGGCATATCCTCTGAGTAACACTTCATTGCTGGTGTGATGCTACGTAGTAAGTTTATGGCTGAGTACGAGCAGCAGATTGCACAAAAAGCCGTCGAGCAGGAGAAGGTGGGCGTGGAACACAAGGAGAAGGCGAAGGCGGAGCTGGCCAAGTTCGCGACAGAACGCTCCAAGCTCAAGGAGAGTAAGAAGGCGGCCAACCGCACCCAAGAGCAAGCCACCTTGGAGAAATTAGAAGCGGACCTGCAGAGCGCCAACCCATGGGAGCGCGTCGTGTCGCTGGTGGACCTCGAACTGGCCAACGCGCGCAAGAGCAAAAAGGACAAAGAAGTCAAGCCTCCGTCATCCTCGTCGTCGTCCATCGGTGTGGGCGGCCCCGCCAGCAGCAAGGGCGACAGCAATAAAAATACGCGTAAACAGGAGGAAGAAGACGAAGATTTGACCCGCATGAAACAGATTTTCCTGCAACTCAAGGCCGAACCGCTCGAGAAGACTCGAACGTAAATGACAAACTGCATCCGCTTTGTCGCGCACTAGAATCAGATCGAAAGCAGTTGGTATGGTTGTAACACGAGAGCGATCGTGATGGAGACCAAGTGAGTGATGATGAGGATGCGATGTTGTCTCGCTTGTTTTCATTTCATTTCGTTTCGCGGGTTAAGAGAAGGCACAAAAGCACAAAAACCACCAACACACAACTCCACCAACTCACCGACTCAGCTCAACCGGTTGACTATGCACTCTCAAGAACTCCATTCGTCCTCTTCGTCATCACTGGAGACTTGGTCCTGGGTTGGACCAGGAGCCTTAGCATTTGCTTTGGCCATCACAACACTGCTTGCGCCAAAGAGCATATCATCGTCTGCTACCCCCGCCTCGTCGTGGTCGTCTTGGTCCTTCGGCTTATGTTCTGGCGCATCACTCGCAGGAGTCGAAGTCGACGCTGTTGTTGCTGGTTTCGTGTTTGTCTCAGAAGTTCCATTTGCTTCCTTGTCGTTATCCCCTTCGTGTTGGGTCGACGCCGGCGATGGAACTGGAGGTTCCTGGTCCTCCAGTTCCTCAGGAAGATCCGACGCATTTGCCGAGGCTGCCTGTTGCAGCGGAAGCGATGGCAAAGAAGCGGAGAAGCTTTCATCTGCCACAAATGATGCAGCGACAGTTGTAGCTGCCATTGTTGCCACTGAGGCTGCTGCTGCTGTCACTGCATCGGTAGCGTGAGGCCTCATTTGCTCAGCAACTTCCTCCGCCTCCGCCTCATCCGTTTCTGCCACTACCATCCCACCTGATCCCATGTGCTGTTGCTCCTGATCCAGCCGCGCCATCATTTGCTTGGTGTTCTGTTTCAGAACCTTGCGAACAATCTTGAGCACCTGTTTGGTCTCCATCGTGTCTTCCATTTGCCCTTCAAAGATATCTTGGAACTGGAAAAACAGCTCGGTGGCGTTCTCTTTCAGCAGTTGCGTCCATTCGTGCCACATTTTGGCCATAGAATCGCCTCCACCAGTCGATGTTGAAGCGGCTTTGGCAGTCGCTGTCTCCAATTGGCTCTGCAACTGGGCATTCTGTTCCTGCAGACGACTCAGCTCGGAGTTCAGCGCATCCAGCATCGTATCGTCCACATGGGGAGTCGCAATCGACGTAGCAGTACTCGGCGAACTCTGTTCCAACTCGAGATTCTTCACTTTGGCTTCCAACAACTCGATTTGCTCCTCCAAAAGGCGCTTCTCTTCGATCGCAAAAGCGTTGGACTTAAGAGAGCCCTCAAGTTGCTGGTTAGCGTCTTGCAAACCCTCCACTTGACGCTTTAATTCCTCATTGCTTGTGGTCAATTCAGTCACCTGAGTCACAAGTTCGTCCATGTCCTGAGCCATTTGGGAAGCTCTTGCTTCCAGCTCTTTCTTTTCCTGGGTGGCAGCATCCACTTTTTGTTGTGCTGCGTTGTATTGTTGTCGCAACGTGTCGAAGTCCTTGGCTGAATTCGTCTGGAACAGCGCAAGCTTCGTCTCCAAGTCGTGTCGTTGGGCCGCTAGTTCCGAGTCTTTTAGTCGTTGGGCCACGTCTTGCTGCTTCTTGAGGATCTGAAACTCTTGTTCGAGCATCGAGCGACGCTGAACTTCTTTCTTTAGTTCTGTTTCCATTCGCAAACGACTCTCTCGCTCGTAATTCAACGCATGCAACTGCTGTTCATTCTCGGCTGATTGTGCACAACACGATCAGAGTTCCATCACATCCTGACAACACACAGCTCATCGGGAAAAACAACTTACAGGCGTTTTGCTGCTTCTGATAAAAGGCGTTCAGAAGCTGCTGGTATTCGGTATGCAGTCTGTTCATTTGAGTCACAGCGGCGTCTCTCGCTTGAGTGGCATTTGTGAGTTCTTGTTGCCAGTGCATCTGCTGTGTAGAGATTTGTTGGTATCTCGAGTCTGTCTGCTGTTTGTCTTCTTGCAGCTGACGAATCTGCTTGGTCAGTTCATCGCAACGCTTCTCGTAGCCAACAAATTGCTGCGTTTGGGAGCTCAATTGACCCAAGAGACGTTCGTTCTCGTTGGCGATTCGCTCAACACCGCGAATCACAGCCGCGGCATCCGTCGCGACGTTCAACGAAGTACCAATGCTTAAATTGCTACCGCTAGTGCCATTGGGACTGATGCGAATCAGATAATCAATCTTCGCATGCAGATCCGCAACCGAGGCTTCCAACGGTCGGCCTCCAACCGTGTTGTTGGCTTGTGGATACAGCAATGACATCATCGACTGGTTCTGCATGGGTTGAGGAGCCATCGAACCAAGATACCCAGGAATAGTCGGCATGTTGACGCCACTCAAACCAACGCCAACACCACCAATGCCATTCTCGGTGATTCCTGCGGCACCGTCCCCTGCTCGAGTTGTTTTTCGCCGTGCTTGTTCTAATGCTTTTTGTTCAATCTCCAATTGCTTCTGACGATGAAGCAGACGTAGTTCTTTAAGCTCCAACTCCGCCTCAGCACTGGACTTTGGGTCTTCTTCGTACACAACCAGGTCTTCAACATCCCTTTGGTGACGCTGGCTGTTACTGGAGCTGCTTCGTCTTTCTCCTTCGGTCTGACGTCTGCGAGACGAATGGACCGCTGCTTCGTGCACTTGTGCTTGTGGATCCATAGAGCTGCGTTTGGATGCTCTCGGTGTTGCAGAGGAAGACGATGAAGAAGTCTTTGTCTTGACCAGCTCGACCTGAATAAGATACCAATCCTGTCCGTTGGTCTTGGGCGGCGGCGCAAGGATGATCCGTTTACCGTTCTTGCGCATGCCAACGACACCTTCTTCAAGCGCTTTGATGCGCTCGTTGCCTTCTCCAAGTCGGATCTTGCGCAGATTCTTGCCGTCGCCACTTGTCTTCTCGAAGGGCTGGTACTTTGTGACGATGTCACTTGGTGATGCAGTGGCATTACCAACAATGCGCCAGCAAGAGAATTCGACACCCACCATGTCGCCTTCTTTGACTGGCGCCGCTGAGGTGTCCGGTGCCACAAAGTTGAGATCTTCTTTGAGAAGTACGTTGGGATTAGTTCTCGTAACGGAATTCTTGTCGCCCGACCAGATTTCAACGTGGATCTTGGTCAGAAACACGTGGCGAAGAAGCTCTTCAACTTGCTGCTCACTGGTGCATTTGACGCTCCAGTTCGTTTGCTTGTCGTCGTAGAAATTCACATAATTTTTGGCCTGCGGTGTGAGTTTCAGACTCGCAAAAGTGACAGGTGTCACCACAAGATGCTGTTTGGAGAAATTGTAGAGCAGAAGCGAGTATGTCACTTGACTGCCAACAATTACACATCCTACGCTCATGTTGTTGGTGGCGGTGTCTCCTTTCTGAACGTAGCGCCGCGTGCTCTGATCGTATTGATACAGCGTCACATTGGTGTTGTAGATGATGGTGGAAGCTGGAGACGTAGACGCCGCCGCCACGGGCGGTTGGGTCGCTTGCTGGCGCACTGGCTCACGAGGAGCAACGTATCGAAGTGCATCATTTCCCTGGGCCTGCGCGCCGCCACCGCCTTGCTCCTGTTTCTGAAAGAGACTCGAGAGCCGGTCACGGGGATTCGACTCCATCTTCAGCTCAGACACTTCCTGAAGGCTTATGATTTCTTGGGCATCACCAACGCCAGCAGGTGTGAGACACACGGAACCTTTCAAATGGAATAATACTGAACCAGGACCGCATCAAGTCCAGTTTTACCAGTTCAGGAATCAGACGAACCGATTTATTGTTGTGGTGGACACAGAATCAGATCTGGGTCACAAGCGACAGAGAATACCAAGAGGGAACGAAATGATCCGCGCAAAGGTTTTACCAGAGGTTTTGGGCCAAATTGTAGGCGATGGAGTGACGGCATCGATGTGAGAATCGATTGTGCTTCTTCTTTGAGTTGTTTTCTTTCTCCTGACACCGAGTTTGTCTGGCGCGGCCTCAGGCTGACGACGTTGGATGGCGCGCTCATGGGAGCAGTTGGAGAATCAGAACAAGTTGATCACAAGGTGGTCGGGGCGATTGCATCCAACATCTGGAACGAGTTCTATCAATCGGGAAAAGAGATTACGCCTGAAGATGAACTTAAAGTGCTATTAGTGGAGTTGGAGGTGAGCAGACTGGTTGAAATGGCGAAGAATCAATGGCCAAAAACACTTATGTGTGTATTGCAGAATGGAAGACTCGCGATCACTTCGGCGGGCACGAACTTTCTTCTCTGTGGCTACTCCAGTGGATCAACCCAACAAGGCCTTTTGAAGAGAAAGGTGCGTTGATGATCCCTTCTTTTCTGATTTGACAGAATGCTAGCGAGGAAGAGAATGACACTGAACTGTTGGCGACCGTGCCACCCTGCAACCAGGTCGAGACGCTTGGAGCGTATTTATCCAAATCGCTGGATCTTGTCAAAGATCACTAACAAATACCAGTGAGAGCGCTTGCAGCAGGCGGTATTTGCGTGTTAAAGTCTCAATCAATAGTATATCTCCCTTTGTGCTGTCAGCATTTCTCTGTTGTTGTTTTAGCGCCATCATGATCTCACAAGTTCCTCGGAGAAGCTTCAAATGAGAAAGAGACATGCAAGACTCGAAGAAGAAGTCTTTTGCTGTGATTAATACGCTGGACAGGAGCATTCGAACAAAACATAAGGCCGACTCAAAGACCTGAATGGCTCACAACACCCCACGTACAGTGTACCACAATCTCATGTTCAATCAACGGAAAAAACACCGACGTCCAAGCACAGGAACAGAAATCACGTGAATGTGCGGCTGAAACTCGTGTCGTCGCGTGAGACAAACTCCGCTGAGCGTCGAAGCCGTCGAATCCCAGCACCAGAAACGCTTTGATCATCGGAATTATGGTTCCTGATTAGCTCATCAACCTACATGCCCCTTTTTCTTAACTGTTGGACTTTCTTTTAACTGCAACAGTTTTGCCAATCAACGGAAAGAACTTCGGTGATTGGCTAAAAAGGCTCATGCTGAAACTGCCACGTGGTTGGTTGGTTGGTTTCTTTTTCGACTGCACCTGGTTTTGTCATTCTTGCGGCTTCTGATTGGCCAAAACTGTCCTTTTGCGATCTTTTCAATCCCTCGTTATGGAGGTGTCTCCTGTCCCTCGTCGTGTTGATTGGTTTCGGCCAGATCACTTTGCACGTGGGGTGCTCACTCGCTCACTCTTCGCCTTTCAGCCAAAGCCGCACCTCGTTGTCAGCTGAAGCCCCTCGCCCATACAAACATCAAGATGGTCACGTCCCCAAAGAAGCAAAAGACCAACCACACCGGTGACTACCGCGTCGCCGACATCTCCTTGGCGGATTTCGGTGCCAAGGAGATCGCCATGGCTGAGATCGAGATGCCCGGTTTGATGAAGTGCGTGGAGGAATTCGGCGCCAAGCAACCACTCAAAGGCGCACGCGTGGCGGGCTCCTTGCACATGACCATCCAGACTGCGGTGCTCATCAAGACCCTCAAGAAGTTGGGTGGTGACATTCGTTGGTGCTCTTGCAACATTTTCTCAACCCAGGACCACGCTGCCGCCGCTATTGCGCGCGACAACTACGCCTCGGTCTTTGCCTGGAAGGGCGAAACCCTCGAAGAGTACTGGGAGTGCACTTTGAACGCCATCACCTGGCCCACTGATGATGGCAAGGGAGATGGCCCAGATATCATTGTCGATGATGGTGGCGACATGACCCTCCTGATCCACGAGGGTTACAAGGCTGAGCAAGCCTTTGCTAAGGATGGCACGCTTCCTGACCCAGAATCTACTGACAATGCCGAGTTTAAGTGCGTCCTCAACATCATTCGCCGTACTTTGAAGACCAACCCACAGAAGTGGACCAAGCTTGCCGCTCGTTGCAAGGGTGTATCTGAAGAGACCACTACTGGTGTTCACCGTCTGTACCAGATGGAGAAGAGCAAGACTTTGCTGTTCCCTGCCATCAACGTCAACGATTCCGTGACCAAGTCCAAGTTCGATAACCTGTACGGTTGCCGTCACTCGCTTCCCGATGGTATTATGCGTGCCACCGATGTCATGATTGCTGGCAAGAAGGTTGTCATCTGTGGTTTCGGTGACGTCGGCAAGGGTTGCGCCCAAGCCATGAAGAACTGCGGTGCCACTGTGTACGTCACTGAAGTTGACCCCATTTGCGCGCTTCAGGCCTGCATGGAGGGCTTTCAGGTGGTGCGCCTCTCCACTATGGTGTCCAAGGCTGATATCTTTGTCACCACTACCGGCAATCGCGACATCATCATGGCCGCTGATATGGCCAAGATGAAGAACAACGCCATTGTCGGTAACATTGGTCACTTTGACAACGAAATTGACATGGCTGGTCTCCAGAAACAGGCCAAGCGCGAGAACATCAAGCCCCAAGTGGATCGCTTCGTGTTCCCCGATGGCCACGGTGTAATTGTGCTTGCTGAAGGCCGTCTGTTGAATCTGGGCTGCGCCACGGGCCACCCATCGTTCGTCATGTCCAACTCGTTCACCAACCAGACCCTTGCCCAGATTGAGTTGTGGGTTGAGCGCAACTCTGGCAAATACCAAAAGGGCAAAGTGTACGTGCTGCCAAAGCACTTGGATGAAAAGGTGGCTCGTCTGCATCTCTCCAACCTCGGCGCCGAGCTCACTGTCTTGTCCAAGGAACAAGCTGACTACATTGGCGTCACCCCCGAAGGTCCTTTCAAGCCTGAGAGCTACCGCTACTAGATGGAGTGTACCTCTCTTGGCATTTTGGCTTTCTCAATCATCGACGCTTACTTAGTGGACGCCATTAAGTAGCTGGACGAGAAAGCGAAAACATGTTAGAAGAAGCAAACGATTTTTTTGGTGTTGAGTTTGGATTTTGGAGCTTTTTGCAACTGGTTTTTCTCTTGTGAAGAGCAGTTTGTGCACACGCGTTTCCAAAGGAATAGTCTCTTAAGTAACAAACCATAAAGAGAACGAGAAACGTCTGTGGATGGATTGAATGGCATGTTGAGCCTCTTCCTGATCTGTTGGTTTGATTCACTGTGGGTTCTGGTGGGAAATGTAACATACTGATGATGGCTAAAAAAGACTACGCTTGCCGTGCACGGAGAGCAACACCACCAGCACCACCACCAGAATCAAGATGATCACGTAGTAGCAACACAGCTTGTACATGCGAGAAAGTTTCATTTAGTCAGCAGATGATGACGCTCTTGCAGGGAGCGATCGGGTCGGGCGCACCTCACGTTTCTTCTTGTTGACAGTTTTTGCAGCAGCCGTCTGCACCTGAACTGCGTGCTCCGCGTTGTCCATTTCCACGCCAATGTGCTCAATCATCTGCGTCTGATCCTGCACTTCCTGGTTTGTGGCTATCGCTCGATTGTGGAGGCGCACCACGCCATCGTGAATAGCATCAAGTTGGCATTCCTGGGAGCAAAAGGGAAGGGTCATTCATCCCAAGTCGAAGGGTACCAAAGACAAAACAAGGCTAACCTGCTGGTTGCTGGACTTCGCAATCTTTTGCTGCAGATGTGGTGTGGAAGCTTCCTCGTAGTCCTCCTCATCGGCAGGGCTCTCGGATTTCTTCGCTTCCTCCATTTTCTACAAGCGATCGATGCCAGAGTGATCTTGTGCTAACTTTGTCTTTCCACTCCATTGCCACACCACGAGGTTAACGAACATAGCCATCTCTCCCAAAACGAATTAACGTTACATCAAACATCAAAAGACCATTTATTACGAAATTAGCCGCGGAAATATGAAATCCATCTTTCATGTCTCTTCAACATGCAACGCAGCTCTTTGGTCCAACTCAGCGTACAAGCCATCCACACAGCAACACCCAGAGCGGGCCGCACACGAGCAACTGGAAGGGAAAGTTCTCGTGAGCGAGTGGATACGGTTGAAGAGCCGAGATGACACGCAGAAACTTGATCATCAAACAATCCATTTGCCAAAACACAAGCGGAGTCATGGTCAGCACGGCGACACACAACAGCACAAGCGACAAGTGCAAGTATGCCGTTTCATCATTGCCGATGAAAAAACGAGCTATCACTAGACCACCAGTGATGGTCAACGAAGCCAAGGCCAGCCAACACCCCAGCTGAATGGTCCACAAATGCATAGTGTTCGCAAGCCAATAGATGACACCAGGCGAGTTAGTTGACGTCAACGCTTCCAGTTCCATTCCAAATTCCTTGGCTTCTTGACGGATGCGCTGGACCAACTCCGAGTCTGGATGGGTCGTTTCCGTACACCACACATTGAGGGCAACCTGCTTAATCGCGTACACCATCAACAGACTGCTGGCAAAGAGCATCATGCGCAGCATTTGCTTTTGCTGCTGCAGCTTTTCCTCACTAGTCTGAGGGTACTGCAGTTGCACTTTCTGGTCAACAGCATTCGGCAATGCATCTGTGTCGTCTTTCGTCGTAGCGTCTGCGGCGCCAGACGCTACTTTTGGCTTAAGGAGAGCCTGTAGCATGGATACAAACTCTGGTTCTTGCTTGAGTTCTTCCACTTGAGCGGCAACCGTCGGATCTAGTTTGGCTTTTTTCGGCGGCAGTTGACCTGCAGCGTTTGCTGGCGGCACGTGGCGCTTAGTGACGTCGGAGGGGATCTGCGGCATGGCTTCGGTCTCTGGTTCACTCGTCTTGATGTCGGGAGTCGTCGGCGGTGATGGCGACTGCGCAGTTTTACCGTCTTTCTGGTCCTCCATGTCGTCTGCAAGTCGGGTCTTTCCTTTCTTCCTCTTTCCTGGGCCAAAAGTCGAAGAGTGATGGACTGTACCTGCCACGCAGGAAAAGGAAAGAAGAAGCGACAGGACGCCGTCCAAGTAACCTCACGATAAACGATGGGGCCGTTGCCAAGCATGCCACCAAAGCCACTAAACACATGAATGTGCATTAAGTAGCATTAAGGAAGCATCAAAAAGAGAGCAAGCGAGCCAACGACACACAGAAGTTCTATTTTGTGACTCGACGAGCTGATTTGGCTGCACGTGACCGCACAAACACAAAGTAGCCGCCGACCGCGACGACGGGCACCAAATACCACGCGAAAATGGACATGGGCGGCGCGCGCATGTTGTTCATGGGGCCCACGTGACGTTCTTTGGCGTCCAACACGGGAACAGTTCGCACTTGCTCCAATTCCAACGTGTTGGCGTCGTTTTCAATGCCCAATTCAAAGTCTTTCGGCACGTAGCCTTTTTTCTTGGTGGTCTGTGGGGCCTCGTCCTGGGCCGCAACGGCCGATTCGGTGGCGTCATTAGTCTCTTTGCGGATACTTGCCTTGTTGTGCTCTGCCTGCAAATCCACATGCCCATCTACATTGGTCTTGGTCGGCGGTTCAGTTGGCGCAAGTGGTTCAGTCGGATCATGCAACGAGGCCTCAGTGGGAGCTGGTGGCTCGGAATCGTGTGTCTCTTGCGCCACCGGTTGGGTGTGCGCATGCTCGGTAGCTGCTGGTGCCGCATTCTTGAGCGGTGCATTGACATCGCGATACACATAAACAAGGTCAAGCGCTTTGGCCACTTCGTCGTCCACCCATGCCTTCGGTCCCGTGCCGCAAGTCGGACAGTTCTCAGGCTTTGGGAAAAAAGGATGCTTGAGTCGCTTGTTGACGGTATTGTGCATCTTCCAGAGCCACATCTTGATAGCTAGTGGCTTGTTGGGTGCGTTGGCTATCTCTTTGACGCGCTCCAGGGTGTTGTACTTGAGGAAGTGTTGAGCACAATTCACACAACCAAAGTAGTGTTTCATGAAGCGACGAATCGAAGCCACAATGCCTGGAAACAGTTCGTCCTTTCGAGGTCCATCCACAGGATCGTCGTCTGGCGGGTTCATTGTCATCATATGGAACATGTTCCACTGGCCGCAAGTATACTCAGCACACGCAGTGTACTCAAAACCCATGCCGGTGAAGAGATCCGAGATCCGCTGCCATTCCGGCACCTCCAATCCCGTGTAATCAAGCTTGGCTTCTTCCTCAAGGAAATGTGCAACACTTCCGGCTTGCCAGTCCTTGACCAATTTGTCCCACAACTCAAAGTTTAGCAGCGAGAGTTCTTCCACGCGCTCCGTTAACCGATGAATCACTCGACGGTTGATGCGACCAGGGAACGTCTGTTCGACAATGTGCAACCAGTCCTTGAGCGCATCCAGCTCCTCGTCCTCGAGCCACTCACGACCCATGAAAATGCTGTCACGAAGACCAAACACAAAAGCCGACGCTGCATCCCGGATTCGTGTCGTATGGTTCATTGGCGAAGGTGATAGCTCCCATATTTCGGTGTGTTCACCTGATTGAACACCAGGGGCATGCTTCTCGCCTGTCCCTGTTGGGGTTGGAGCCACAGCATCACCAAGAACGCTGACGTCTGTGGAGTTTCTGGGAGAACCTTCTGTTGCTGCTGGTTCATGGCCTGGGACGGGCGTCGCAGGAGCAATTGTTGGTGGATACGTTCCGGTTTCGTTGAATTTGGCATCTCGGTACACCTCGTTTACATAATCGATGACTTCTTGGAATGTATGTGTGCCGACAACTCGTCGGTTCTCACCAAGCTCTTTGGAGTTGAAATTGATGCCCATCAAGGTGGGGAAACCCTTGATACCTTGGTATCGACAGATCACGTGGTCCATGCAACTCACGGCGCCAATATGAATACTTCCTTCCACTTTGTAGTATGCGGCCACTTCTTCAAAAGTTGGCGCAAAGCTCTTGCAATGCGGACAGCTAAGCATCCACAAAACGAATCAGCAACGAAATCAGAGCAAAGTCAAGAATCATAGAGTCGCTCGAAAGAGTTGGAAACGTACAACGGGTGATAAAAGTCCACAAGCCATGGTTTATCTAACGTTTGCTTGATGTTGGAGTCCCAATTGTCGTCAGTGAGATACGTGATATTGGGGTGATCGGGCCCAAAGAGCGGGTCGCTCTTCATGTCACCATGGTTGGCGGCCAGTACGAGATGCCACCCACACCAACTAAGTAACCCGCCGAAAAGCGCCACAAAACGACTCGTTCTTGTCATTTTAACCACGCAAAAGCCAAAGAAAAGGTGTTGTGACTGCTTCTCGTCCTTCGTCTTCCTGCTTCTCACTTGCGCGTCGTCGCCCACCTGCTGCAAAACACACCAACCCCAAGATAAGGAAGTGGGAGAAAGTGAGGACTATACCGAGCAACTGGAATATAAAGGTAAATTCATTGCTACAGTTTAGATACTTGTGTTTTTCGCACATGAATGACATCGATTATAGTAGTTAATCGAAGGATACAGTAGTGAAGCCAGATTGTCATTTTTAGTTTACCTGTTTGCTGGAAGGTGCCAATTTTTGATGTGCAACACACCAGCTCTCTACTATTCGGCTGTCGATACAATGGAACATGCAGCGTGAACGTCCTGCCTGTCTGTGATGGAAAGGATAGATTGTCTTGCTTCCGTTCGCTGCTCTGATATCAGTCTTCTGCTACTGCCATCAATGTGCTACGAAGCGCAAGTATTGTGATATCTTCATGTTCATCGACGCGTGGAGGGTATGCATTTCTGCAGAGAAGAACTGGTGTGTGGTGTGGCCACACCAAGACCGAGGTTTGACTAGCTCACCAAACAACAGACAACAAGAGAATGGCTCGTGGGCTTCGCATTGGATCAAAGGGTGAAGTGGTGCGCACTCTGCGCGCGCTGCTTCGTCTGTCGCGCAAACGAAGCTCTGCGGAGAACTTCCGAGATTGCTCGTGGAGCCAGTGCATCCTCTCCACTGTGAGTCTTTCCGTCTTAAGTACTCATCAACCGTCTCCATGTCTCGTCGGAACAGTCTGTCGTGACAATGACATTTGCATCCCACGACATTGGATCCAATGCTTATCGCTTGTGATGTTTTGCAGTATCGTGAGCGCCAGCATGAGACCCATCGAGTCAAAATGCGCCACTACCGCGCGGAGGCGGATGACATGCTCATGATGCTGCGTGGTGTGGCAGACAAAGAGGTATTCATCTCCATTGCTATGGATGGAATGTCTATTTTTGTGACAGTTGACAATGATTCTTCGTTCGTGTTGTAGCGTTTGATGGAGCTGGATGCAGGCGCAGAGCGAAAACTCTCGTCTCAAGACATTGTGAATCGCTCGGCCCATCGTGTCGGTCTGGCCATTCCTGAGAGTTTTGCCGAAAAGGAAGAACGACTCCGACGGGAACGAGCGGAGGCAGCGGCTGCCAAGTATCGTGAAGCCAAAGACAGCAAGACAAAGACTGCTGTGTAACCATGAATAGCCTTAGAGAGTAAAAACCAACAGCACAGGAAGACTGCAACGAGAAGAACAACCAACACAACAAAGAGAAAGAATGAATAAGCGCTAATCCTTGGCGGGTTTCTCGTGGGACTTTGTGACGGGTTCGATCTCGACCAGTCCTTTCCGGAAATCGCCAAGCAGAATGCTGCTATATTTGCCTTTTTCATTTAATACAAACACTTCGGTCGACGTGACGGCACAGAGAATAACATCCAGTTCCGTTGCTCCACTTGGAAAGCGTATCAGCACCTCGTCGCCTTCCTCCAAGATCAGATCGCGATACAGCAGTTTTCCGTGGTATTCACGTACAAATGGCGGGTCTTTGACTGTTTTTCCAATGTACAGCAGAACACAACAGTGAAGACGGAGTGAGTGCCGCAATTTGCAGTGAAGGCTTGGATGCAACCTACCTTTTGGATTGTTGAGACGACTCTTTTTGGTCTCTTCATACATGGCGCAGAGTTCCTTGACGTCGTGTTCCACTTCCGACTGCGCCAATTTTTTCTCTAGCGGTTGAAAGTAGTTGCCATATTTCTTTTTGATCTTTTGTGCAGACGTCTCCAGCCCGTACGATGAGTAGTCGCTCGAGCTGTTAGCTTTTGAACGGGTGCTTCGCGTCTTTCGAGTCGTCTTGCGTGCTGGTTTGTGAAAATGTCATCAGCAACCACTATATTTGTCAGTCACGTGCACTCTCATACCTGTAGAGACTCCTTTGCGTTGATCGTTGATAATCTCCATCTCGTTGTGGATTTCCTCGAGCATGTCATGACGCAGCTTTTCACATTTCATCCGGAACTCGTTGCTGGCTTCTTCGCATTCGTACTCAAAGATCACTGACGTGCAGTGCTTGAGATATTCGTGACGGCGCTCTGCCGCTGCAAGTGCCTCATCGCGCTCGAGGTCAACTTTTTCGAAGCGCTCAAGCAAATCTGGGTGAGTCTCGTCGTCAATTCTGCGCTTGGCATTGCGAACAAACTGCAACTGGATCTCAAGTCGTCGCTTGCGCAAAAGCAGTGCAGAGTCGCTCGACACCGACTCCGGGACACTGCTGGTATCGGTGTTCAAATCAGCGTTCACCGTTGTCGCTCCAGTCGCCGCCGCCATCGTTTTCGGCAACACCAAATGGCTGAAGAGTGGGGAAGAGAGCCACTTCGACCACGGGAGAAGTGAAAGTAACTAGACCAAGAGAGGGGAATAGTGACCAAGTCTCTCAGCTGCGTCGAACTCTATCACTTGTGTCGAAAGAGTGCGAGAGCGGGAGATGGCGCGCAATGAGATGGCAAACTTGAGTTGACCCAGTGCCGTCTTGAGGGTTTCTCTCCGTAAGTGGCTTGTTTTGGTTTTCTATGCGCCTTTGGGATGTTACTTTTGAAAAAGGAGACGGTCGGTCGGCACTCAAGGCGGCACACTTGCTCTGCAACCAGTGAAGCACCAGCCGACTCTGGATTCCCTCCTGAATTCGATGTTCACTCTCAAGAATCAAGTTCAAAAATGAGTATATCGCTTTATAGAGGTGTCGGTTAAACAATGAGTTGTCGGCACATGTTGTACCGACAGTTTTTCATTTGAGATGTGGAGGCTTTTGGATGCAACACACTGGTTCTTGATGAACTCCTGAGAACGACTCATAGATTGAGTTGGTTCTAACCACTGTAATGTGAATGCAGTGTGTTTGTTAGAAACAATGCGCAATGCGAGGAGATCAGCAGCACACGCTGGCTGATGGCTTCAAACAGTTACCCATGTGGACCACATCAAATGATGGTTTGACTGTATCACTGATCTGTCATCATTATCAACTTAGCAAAATTGGATCACGGAGTAGAGAGAACTCCAGCGACAACAAACCGAAATGCTCGACAAATGCTGGCTGATCGACGTGTCTCAATGGGACTACAACTCTCCCGAGCTACAGAATGCGCTACGTTTGCTTCCGCTGCATGAACAAAAGGAGGTGCGTCTTGTCGCAACCAAATAGTTGCAAAGCGGCGGCAACAGAACGCTGTTTGTGGCTGGTTTGCCACCAAACGGACGTGCTCGATGGCTGATGGTTGCCGATGGCGAGAATCCAGGTGACCAAGTTCATGTTTGACAAAGATCGAAAGCTGGCGCTTGGTAGTCGTCTTTCCCAGCGAGCGATGGTACAGACGTGTTTTCACCTACCATTTCGATCGATTTGCATCGAGCGGAGTAAAGAGGTGAGTGGTGTGGCTGGTTGATTCCACTTTTCCAATGCCCACAAGATGCTGACTGGTGATGATACATGGGTAATGCGACAGAATAAACCCTTCTGGAAGCGCTTGCCAAGCGATCCAGCGCATGCCCCGGCGTGGAATTACAACGTGTCTCACGACAGTGATCTCGTGGCTATTGCTAGCTGTTCTCATCAGCGTGTTGGCGTCGATTTGATGCAATTCACGCCAATTCAAGCCCAGCAAAAGCCCGTCAAGGACTTTTTGGCCGCGTTTGAGTCGCATTTTGGCCCATTGGAATGGGAGTTTGTGCACAAAGCGACTCAACGTGGCCAGCCAATTCAGAGTGAAGAGAACGATTCAGCTGCACCGACGTCGTCGCCATCAGCTTCGACAGCCACCACAGTAGAATCAGCTTCGGTTCTATCAGTTGCACCAACCGCTACCCAGCCATCAACTTCACCACCTGTGGTGCCAACTGTTGCAGAAGAAGCCCAAATGCTGAAGCGCTTCATGCTATTGTGGTCACTCAAGGAAGCCTATCTCAAGGCGATCGGCTGCGGACTGGGTCAACACGATCTGTTGGCCGTTCAGTTCCACTTTCATCATAATTTGAAGCGCTGGCAGCTCTGTTTCAACAACGAAATCCATCCAGACTGGCAGTTCGACTGCTCTCAAGTACACACCCACAGCAGAAATGGCTTTTGGGTTACTCTCGCCAGGGGCCCACTTGAGTCGCTGTCTTCTTCATCAGGGAGTAGGACAGAGTGCCAACTTCAGAGGCAAGATTCTGTACAGTGGAAGCGTATCACATTGGGAGAGTTGATGCCCAAGTGATGGCGGCATTTATAGACGAGATAGCGAGGACCAACGGACAAGCAAGAGATGGATGGGATGGGATTTCGGTCTTGTTTGGTCTCGTTTTTCTTTCCTTTTAAACACAACACAAAGCAACACTGCAGCAAGCCAAAAGGAACCAATTTCTCCATCCACTGAGCGCAACTGACTCTTCTTCGCTCTTCATCTCAAGAAAAAAAAGAATCGGCTGCCAAATGGACTGTGTTTCTTGCTGTCGTTTTGCTCCATTCTCTCCGTTGTTCTCACTCGCGTTGCCAAGAAGCAAGACCGATAGAGAGAGAGGAGGAGGAAGCCAACGAAGCACCATTGAGAAAAGGTAAAATGAGCTCTCTAAGCAGTGGGGAACAACATCTTTCGCACAGCGGGCTTCAAGTCGTAGAACACCTGGTTCAAACGGCTAGGGTAGACAGACAAGCGAGGAAACGTCAGCAATGAGAGTTCCGGACAATGCGATGAAGAGCATTTCAACATGAAGCCGGAAAGAAGAAAAGAACTCACGTGTCGAAAGTGTTGTCGCACATGATCTTGCCGCGCTTGGCAGCAAGCGAGATACCACCAGCGCAGGTGGCTGGCAGCATGAATTCCTCCTGCTTGTTGACCAAGACTTTGACTTTGCTCACATCAAGGTTGGCTTCCTTCTTCATGATGGAGATGTACTTGTCAGTCGCTTCCTTCAACACGGCCTCCACGATCTTGACGTCCTTTGGACGCGCGCACACGACCACTTCCGATTCGTATAACTTGATGAGGCCCTGCGATTCAGGTGTTCATGCCACCTTTCAGTCAATCGCCCCACAGCTAGTCGCAGGAGGCCCAACGAGTTACTCACTTGCACAATGAGGTCGCGGATCAGAGTCTTGTACTTAGCCTCGTCGTTGGTGATGTTGCGGCAGAAAGCTTGACTGTCAGCCAACAAAGTCTGCAATATAGGTCCAATATCAGCATTGGGTTCTGCGATTGGGTACTGTAGCTTGAGAGGCTGGCACCGTACCTTCAACAATTCGTCACGAGCAACCATTTTTTTTCTTCGCGAAGTGCCGATTTCGGCGGAACGAGCACTGCAACCCCATACAAAGCCAGTTCCATTCGTCAGCGGATCCTCCACCAATCGGAACATCACACAAGTCAGTTGACTCTGCTTACATGCGCTTGTTGACTTCGCGTTCCTTTTCCTTGCGAGCAAACTCTTCTTGGATTTTGAGCTTGGCGTTGTGCACCAGCATCTGCTTCTCCAAGTTAAAGTCGTGCTCGGTCTACACATGGAAAACAACAAACCACAAATCCAGCAAAGACAATGCACCAACACCAGCAGCAATTGACCGATCAGTACAAAAGTTATTTAGTCAATGCTCATTCCAATGCACAGCACGCCGCAAGAGCGAAAGAAAGAGAGCTGGGCAACAACGTGTGCGTGTCTGTCTCCCTCTTTGGCCATCTCCAAGCATCGCATTTACCTTGACACGGATTTCATTAGCCTTTTCGTGGGCTTCCTGGAGAATGAAATTCACCATTTGCTTGATTTGGCGGTCGGCATCGGACGCGTTCATGGCTGCTGCTGTGCGTGAAGTTGATGTACGAACTTGGCGCTTTGCTCTCTCTCACTCGGGGCTTTTGGCTTTCGCTGGGAACAACCAACTTGTTTCGGCCACACGCACAACAACACCGCACGCTCTCTTGGCTACTGTATGCAAGGGCCGGCCCTATTCACTTAAGTCCGGGCACTGGCTGCGATTCAAAGAATTGGAGGTGCCCCCATCATACGAACACTCGGCCTGTCGCTCATTTCGCAGCGGTGATTCGACAAAAAAGACACGCCAATCACAACTGCACAGCAGTGGTTGGTACATTTCGGGGACAAAGCCGAGCCAATCGTATAAAGAAATGAATTGCATGCAATTCATTTGTGTTTGGTAGCAAAATGTCCCAGGGGGTTGATCCCGAAATGCACAAAAATGCACCAACTGGGGAAGCGCGCCACAAAAACAAATCCTGGGAGATATACAAACTATGGGGTTATGGATTGAACTTGCACACGACTGTTTTTCTTTAATTGCTCATGTATTGTTTGTTCTTGGCGAAGCCCTGGGGGTCAGCCTTGCCAAGTGGAAAGCTGTAGCAGTATTCTTGAATCTTTTTGAGCACTGGGGTGTCGAGATGCTGCAGCAATAACCACACGAGTCATAGAAACACATGAGTCTTTGCAAGGCAGAAACCACCACAACACAAAGAAACTTACTGGTGGAGGCGGGTTTTTGGCAGAGATGTAGTTGAAGATGTCAATGGTCTCTTGGTTGAGCAATGCTTCATATTGCACCAGCTCTTCGTCGCTGAGTGTGGGCACAAACTTGGTGGCCCAAGATCCCAACAACAGATCCACTTCGAGCCTGTTGAGTGAACAAACCAACATGAACCAACGCATCAGTCTACCTTGTTGCAGCCATGGCCATCGCAACTCGCTGGGTTCGCTTACCATCCTCTCTGCTTGCTGCGGTAGACCAGACGCTTGCGGTTGATCTCGTCAGCGTTGAACGGGCGGTCGCCATGACTGTGTACATCACAAACGGCGTTAGTACCACGTTCAACGCGCCAGTGCCCTATGAAATGAGTTGTTTACTGTACCTGACTTCGGGGATGTTTTCGGTTTTGAGTCTATGATGTTCGGCCCGAATCTCTTTGCCGCGCTTGAGTGCACGTTCCGCCTGTTCAGGGTTCATATTGGCGAGGCCATTGGGGTCTTTCCAGTCCTTTCCGGACAGCGAGGAAAACGCTTTTGGAGGCACCAGACGGGAGCGGGTCGATCGCTTGGCGACGGCGCGCACCGAACGTTGAACAAAGGCCTGCAGCATGGTCTCTGGGTGGGTCTGTTGCTTGAGTACTAGTTGAGCTTTGGAGCGGTTGACTCTAGAGGATTTTCCTTCACGGACACAAAGAAACAGTGAAAAGCAACCAACTCGCACTTAAACGAGCATCTTGGGACGTGTGCACGCAACGCTTTCACATAGATACGATCCTGATGAAACTACACTATTCCTGGTGTGGCACAGTGTGGTGCATCCTTTGAACCCATCTTGAACTGCAGACAGAAGACAGCCATGCAAGTCCCGACGGCTCCACGTCGTCGCCGAGGCCGCCGTCGCATTCCGCTCACGCTCTTGTTCTTCTTGCTGATCGTGTTGTTGAGTGTGTTGATGTTGGTGCTTCTGGCTTGCATGGACGAGATCCTTAAAAACTTTGGCCTTTCACGGCGCTTCCTACAGTTCCAATACGACGCGCGCACCAAAAGCAGTTGTACGCCGCGTGCCACCCGCTCACTGGACGTTCGGTTCTACGCGACACCCAGAGAAAAACACACGAATCGAACGCAGTTCCATGTGAAACTGTGGCAAAAAGCGCGGGAGTCCATTGAGAAGTTTGGCACCATGAGGTTTGCTGGCCAGCACATGCAACTCTGCGGTCAGTCGTCGACTGACGGGGATTTCCTCGAGTGGCAAGACTGTCTGCCCATCCACACGGTTATTGACGAGCCCAAATGCGTCGATGCGAGCCACTCTTCTCGCAATGTGCTTTTGCAGGCAATGGACTACGAAGACCCGCGTCGCGTCGATGGCGGCATGGAGAACCAGGCGGTGTGCCGGAAGAATGTGCTGCAGATGATTCTGGAAGACGTATACGAAGCGCTGCAGGAGCTTGACACCAAACCAGCGCTGGTGTTTGGTTCGTTGCTGGGTGCATTGCGCAACCAGTCGGTCATTGAGTACACGGAAGACGTTGATGTGGGCTATGTGGATCGGTTTGCCAAACGTTCGTTCATGATGGAGGGCGGCAATCCGGCCGTTCAGATGCTTCGAAAGCCGCATCAACTAGAAGCCATACGCCGCCAACCGATGCTCGCCAAACTTCGCCATCTATTGTATTCGAGAGGCTACCACGTGTTTCACCAATCGCTTATTCGTGTCTGCATCGCTCCTCATCATCCGTTTGCGCGTTTCGTGTACGATCCAACGAGACCTCTAGTCGACTTGTATCAGGTACCATATGCTGACCTTTACGAAATGTCGGAGCAAGCACACGGACAGGAATGGTCGGTGAGCCAAATGCGGGGAGGGAGGAGAATTCCTGTCAGCAGTTTCCTTCCTTACTCGACTCTGCGCGTCGGCGACCGAGAGTTCGATGTGCCAGCAGATCCAAAGTTCTTCCTTGAGCAAGAGTATGGTGACGACTTTATGACTCCATGGCGGAGTGAAGCGGAGTGACCAACAGTGTGCATTCAGCATCAGTTCCTGACAGGGGCACTGCCAAGACTTGCTACTTGATCATAGCAATCCCGCGCAATCTCTTGAGCGTAGCATGTGTGCAAAATGCTTGGTTTGTGGGTTGTGGTTCTTAGGGGAAACTCCAACAAAACTGATTACCGGAACGGTCACTGGCATTGATTAGACGTACACACAGTTGAGGCTACTTGACGAACGCACGAAGAGTGACATGGATCAGACTACACGACGATTACTGCACAGAGAGAAGACACGAAGAAGACAAAGCGTCTTTGCCGACTATTTCGATGTTTGGGTCGCATTCGATTGTGGTGATTGCGATGGATGATGGTGTCGGCGTTGGTGCCAATCGAAGGTCTTTGGATTTGGAAACGGATAGCGCTTGAGATAGGCCACAAGTCTTTCTTTGGTGATATTGGCGGGAGGGAACGGATGATCAATCATGAACTTAGCTCGCTCTTCGTCGCTTTCCCACCCGTTCGGATGACTGGTGCGAATCTTGTTCCACTCGGTCGCTTTGACACCGTGCGGAGGAAATGGAGGCAGTGGGCTTTTTGCATGTGGATGTGGATACTTTTTGAAGATGGCGACCAGTCCGTTGACATCCACATTCTTTGGGGGGATGGGATGCGCCAGCAGGAAGTCAGCCCATTCAGAGGTCGTCATTGTGTGGTTTGGATGGGCTTTCTTCACTTGTTCCCAGACTTCTTGACCGACACCCGGCACTGGCGGGAACGGTGGAATGAAACCCTTTTGTGGAGGTCTCATTGGTCGTGGTGGTGGTGGTGGGAACGGATGGTTTTCAAGATACGCGACGAGCTCGTCTTTGGTGATGTTTGCTGGTGGGAATGGGTGGTCCATCATGAATTTCGCTTGCTCTTGGTCGTTTTCCCATCCATTCGGATGGTTCTCGCGGACTTTCGTCCATTCATCTTCGGAGAAACCTGGTGGAGGAAATGGTGGAAGAGGTCCTTTTGGATGCGGGTGTTTCTTCATGAGGTTGATCAACCCGTTGACATCGAGATTCCTAGGTGGCATTGGATGCGCCAGAAGGAAGTCCGCCCACTCAGCTGTGGACATGGTGTTGTTGGAATGAGCTTTCTTGAGCTCTTCCCATTCAGTTTCGTTGACACCCATGGGAGGGAACGGAGGAATGAAACCCTTTGGTGGTTTGATCATCGGCGGTGGAGGAATCTTCAACTGTTTGAATGTGTTGTTGTTGGCATCGCCGGCTGTAGCACAGTGACGTCCAGTGAGCGCCAAGCACAGTGCAGATAGCGCAAGGAATCTCATGCCTAATGCTGGAGTATGGGCTTGATGGGTAGCTCAGTAGTTGCTGAATGAGCGAGGTTTGTGTGGGTAAGAATTAGCAGATTGAATGAGCGGAGCCAGATCGCGTTGCTGGATCATGTGGTGTGAACTGAAGAAGCGCGACATCGGCAGAAAAAAAGGATCGCTCTCTGGGTTGGATGTGGGTGTTGGTGGACCATCTGTGATGTGCTGGGATGAAGGTATAGGACCATCAACAGGTGTGGCTGGCTGGTTGTTCTTTATTTTCGGCATCGTGGCTTTGAAGTGTTGGGAACAACACCATATGGCGTGCGTTGACCTTGTGACACCACACATGGCGATGCCAGCTCAATGAACAATGTGGGTGGTTTCCCAACATGTGATGGGTGGAAGAGTGGCTTGGGGCTGAACTTGGACGAGTTCGTCAATGCCATTGCTTTCTTGATGCTCAAGGAGCAGATTGGTAACGAATCGTTGGGTAACTGCCCGCAGAAACTGGATCCTGGATCGACACATTTCGTCGAAGGTGAAAAATGTTCTTGTAAGTCGCAATGCGTTGGACAAATGGATCAGCCATTTGTGACGACTAAAAGGCTTCTTCACGCTTTTCCATGGAGGTTCAAGCCACAAAAAGGCATGTTCAACAGGGCAGTCGACTGGGTGTCTCTTGACATTTGCTGTTGGACTGTTCTTCCTACTTGAGGTGCTCTTGGGACGTTCTTTTGATACATGACGATGAACCTGAGAGGAGTGTAAGACCGAGACGGTCAGCGACACACGTCACAACATGAACGAAAGAACCGTCTGTTGGGATTGGACCCAGACTTGCTGTCAAACAAAAGGTCGATGGGTGGCATGGGAGCATGAGGAGACTCTTTATCTTGAGATGACTAGGAGCACTCTGGAGTGACCTGATATCTTTCCACTCTTGAACGGTGGCGGTATGACTGCAAGGCGGCAGTGCACGTCATGTTCGCTCGTGCAGCGAACAGCCAACAGCCAACAGCCAACAGCTGAAGTGGTTGTTGCTCTGTCGGTGCCGACTATTTTCGTAATATATCAAAAACAGAGTGGCCAGAATGGCTTCGTCAAGTGATTGGATCGTCTGGCAGATGCTGGATTCGCTGTTTCCAACGGGCGGCTTCGCGCACTCGTTCGGCCTGGAAGCGGCGGTGCAGGAAGGTCTGGTGGTGGCCAACGACGTCGAGTCGCTCCATCGCTTTCTCGATGGCATGCTGCGTCAGACGGCCAACCTCTCGCTGCCGATGGTGTTCACAGCCACAACAATGCACCCGCTCACCGTCGATGGGTTTCTGGCGCTGAATGATCAAGTGAACGCGCTGCTGATTACCAACAGTGTGGCGCTCAAGGCTTCTATTGCACAGGGAAACGCGCTGCTGCGAGTCGCGCTGACGCTGCTCTCCAACCGACAAGAAGACGCGCAAATGCTCGTGGCAATTCGTCGAGCGCTGCTTCAGCGGCAACGACAGCAGTACAAATCGTCGGCTCGTTCTGCTTCTTCTGATGAACCAAAAGGCAATGAAACGGGAAATACTGTGCTTGCGCCTCCAAGTGGGTGTCATCATGCCGTCATCTTTGGCTGCTTGTGCCGTTTGTTGCAGCTGAGTCCCGCTCAGAGCCAGCGCATGTACCTGTTCCTGACCCTTCGAGATATGCTCAGTGCTGCCACACGACTGAACCTCGTCGGTCCTTTGGAAAGTGCCTCCATTCAGTTCACGTTTCGCCATACGCTTGAAGACGTCTTTGTCCGCAAACGCGACCGCACTCTCGACGACGCCGTCTGTTCCGCTCCGCAGTGGGACCTGGTGCAGAATCTTCACGAGCAGCTCTACACGCGGATTTTCAACAGCTGAGAAGGAGCTGGCCAACAACACACAAATCAAGAGGTACAGGCTACCATCAACATGCAGGTAGCAGATGGAAAGGAAGACGAAGACAAAGAAGAAGCGCGAGCGGTGCCGAAACTAAGACGACGTTTTAGCAGAGTTTTTTCGTGCAGATATTCAACGAAATCCAATGTTTTGAGCGGAATTCACTGGCGCCCACGTATTGCATGCGGGCAATCGCGTGAGTGCCGTGGTCGATCTGGTAGAGGCACACGCGCGAGAACAACTGGAGTGGCCGAACAAACAAGACTGTGCCGAGATCACCGAAAGACATGACGTAACGATTGTCGTAGACCAGAAAGCCCAAACGAAGCAACTCGTATCCTGAGAGTGATTTGCTGACATTTCCGTCGGGCAGGGTGAGGGGCTCGTACACGCGGGAATGACCAATGCCTCCCACTTGCGACGCAGTGATCCCCAGCATTTTCTCGACTTTGAGCTTGTTTGACACAAGAACAGGTCCTGCAGCGTGCATTGAAGCACAATTTCGTGTGATGCTGATGTTGTTGATGGCATTGCGCCGAGTTCCTGCAATGGAGGCCACCGAAACAGTCGCCCGCGACCGTTCTCGATCTGTGCTGCTTGACAACAGTAGTGGGCAGACGTTGATCACAATCAATGCGATCTTGATACCAAACACACTGCGGACCCCAGCGCCGATTTGTTCCAACATCGTTGTCGAACGCATGAAATCGAAGATCGCCAACTCACTGACGTCTTGTGGAGACAACGATGAAGCGACCGGATTGTCTGCAAAAAACGTGGCACGGAACCGGTGCAGCAGAAAGAGCACCAAAAGACTTGGTCCAAACAAAACGTCACTTGTGCGTCGGCGCAGTGCGCGACTTGCAATGTTGATCACGCTGTAGAGTAACACGATGAATTCTGCCTGCGCCGCGTACATCACATACCAGCTGTCACAAAAGATCTGAAGCCCCCTGGCGCGGCTCATTTCCAGCCCAGAGCTCCAAAACGCAACGAGAATGGCTTGAAGTCGAGGAAGAAGAAGACATGGAAGCATCAGAAATGTTGATGAATTGGCTAGACAACCGATGCTGGGGAGGTCCCAATCGCTCTGACCAGAGCAGTACCCTTGGTATGTGGCTACGATACAGAGAAACCAGCGCAAAAGCAATGAAAGCATCGTGCAATTTGCAAGGCACATTTGCCAGGAATACCGAACCGACACGTGGTCTTCGCGAACCTCCTGGTCGTAGAATAGACCAACTGATGGATTCGTGCCATTTGCGATGGAGACATGGATTGAGGACACAGTTCGTGATGCAAGCGACACGCCGAGTCCGTTTTGGAGTATTTGAGGTGCCTCAGTTGTGCGTTTCAATTGCATCAATCCGTTGAGATTCCATCGTTTCAACGAAATGGCAAGCCCCTTGTTGTCTGGATTCGTGTCGCCCATGAACACGTACCATTTCGTAGCAGAATCGGCCTTTTGGAACCAGCCATTTTTCCAGCTCGCATTAGCTTCCGAAGCATTGAGCCAGTTCAGAACGCGATCTTTAATCGTCGATGCATCAAGCAATTCTAGCATCGGGTCTTCCTCTGCCCGTGGAGACAAGTACATGCCGTTCAGATGCAGTGTACATGCTGGCCCAGTGCTGGCTGGTACAACGACTCGAGCCGTGACAGAGCGGTCCGCTTCCGGAACAAACAAGAACGGCAGGGAGTTTGGAATCTCCACAACGATTTGGCTTTCCACACCGCGCAGAACGCGAAGATTACCACTTGTCACATTGTAGCCATGGTGCTTGCACAGCTGCATGACTCCTGTCATCGTTGAGGCGAGCAGTTGGCATTTGTAGGAATACGAGAGTAACATTTGCAGCGACGGCTCTTGCTTTTCTTCTCTCTCCATCAATCGATATCCATCAGTGGCGTTACCAGAGCTGTCCGCGACCAGAAGGCCAGCAAGATTCAGCGCAGTGCCAACGCTTTGGGCTTGAAACGTTCGTTTCCGTCGAACACATGTGACCGCACGATCCACCAATGGTGCATCGCTCGTGCCACCGTCGCCGCTCACTCGCTCACTCACGTGGCTGAAATCGCTGCAGCCAGTCTCGATGGAGTACCGATCGATTTTCTTGCCAACGAAGATGCTCGCAAGCTGCCCCGCTTCTGCAATCGTCAGCCCCAGCCAAAGCAAAAGCACTGGCACAGCCGAGAGCAATTGTGCCAGAGTTAAGCGGCGTCGAGCCACATGCCGAAGCCCAAACGACGTTTTATCATGGTTCTTCACTAGCTCTTGCCAAGAAGCGCCAGATTCAGAAGTGCGCGACACGCAGTCGCCGGAATGAGGGCCACCCATCAGCACGAGCACGCACAACGTTGAAGTAACGGATTGTAAAGAAAAATGTGCTCCCTGCCAGGCTCGAACTGGCGACCTTCAGATTATGAGACTGACGCTCTACCAACTGAGCCAAAGGAGCTTGGTGTTGATATAATATTGTTGATTCCAATCCTGCTTTCGCTGTTGGTTCACTGTGACGCAGACAGTGTGTATTAGCAACTCTGCTGTGGCATGTGATCTTTGGTGGATTTGTAGTTATTCGGATATGCACTCCCTCAAATGGGTGAAAGTTACCCTCCATCGATGCTGAGAACACGGGGCATGCCATATGCCTCTATGACTTGTGGCATATCATTCGCTGTATGGTGCTTCATTTGATCTCGACAGAACGCAACGGCGGATGTTCCAGCATGTCTCTGATCTTCCTCTGACCATTATTTCTATTATCTGTATCTCCTTCGCTTCACATGTACAAGCGCTTTTCCGTCGTCAGCACCTACCTCTTCCACCGGTTCACTCATGCTGATCCTCGAGGCGCTCTGGTCTTCTCACTGGGTCGTTTCATGCTGAATCATCCGAACTTCATCGCTGTGCGTTTTTACGAAAGCTTCTGTGGTGTAGTGGATTTCCAGCAAAGCTCAGCAAAAAATGATGAGCACCAGCACGGATACAGCTGATTGTGTAACAGTATCAGATATCCCTGTTACATGTTAGATCCTATTCTTAGCTGTAATGGGGTCCACTCCACCTTGATGTTCCTCCATCTTGGTGCTACATTCAGCTCCCATTACATGTGTCCGTTTCATTTCGAACTTACATGCATGTGTAGTATACGGTAGTATACATGAGTGTAGCTCACACTAAAACTGTTACGCCTTTTGGCAACAGCTCCATTCAACACGACTTTCCCTTCTTCCAGCTCGTGCGCAAAGCAACAAGGTGCTCTTCACCTTGTTGGACCAAGACACCTCAGGACCTCCAAGGTGCTCTTCACCTTGTAGAAGTGTCCTTCGACTCTCTCTCACTGTGAGCGTGCCGACGCTTCCTCACCTCACAGTGTAAGCCG
>JAMFLO010000299.1:0-42345 GCA_027475765.1 Paralagenidium karlingii
AGTGACTACTCCATCCCCCACCAAGCCCACTACTCCAAAGCCTACTGAGACGCCAAAGCCTTCTGAGACCCCAAAGCCCACTGAAACCCCAAAGCCCACGGAAACCCCAAAGCCCACTGAGACGCCAATCGCTGGCAAGCCCACCACGGCACCGCCGACCACCACCCACCCCGCCAAACAGAGCGCTAAGCAGAGCGCCAAGCTGTTGCGTCGAGCGTAAGCTCTGTGAGTTCTTGTTCATGTTTTTGTATTCCACTTGAAATGAAATATATTTCGCTGTTCAACTCTTCTGTGGGTTGGAACCACCGTTCAAACCATGTTTTCGCCACGTTTGTTTTGGTTTTCTTGACGTGGCGGCTTCTCTTTGTGTTGTTCTTTTGGTTGCAGTCGTGGGTCACTTTGGAGCGCAGGTGGTCCTAAGAAACCACCAGTTGAATCTTCAAGGAGGATGCGAGGATACAATGCGACCAGAAGAGGTTGCTGTTGCGGGTGACCCATTCGATTTGTTCTCTGAAGATGATCGCTACCAAGGTAGTAGTACCTTTGGTGCAGCGCGAGAGAACGAGTATTGTGTTCACGCCGTTGGCAAGTGCCAATCGACCCAAAGTGACCGAGTATTCCAGTCGACTTCCATCACACCATCATGCTACTGCTGCCAATACCTCTTCTCTCTCTCTCTCTTGCTCTCGCTCTCTCACTCGCCCTCGTGATGACAATGGAAGCTTTGAGGTCAATCAGCAGGTTGCTGTCCTGGGACACGCACTGCTCAGAGAGGTCGAGAGAGCGACACAACGTGTCAATCACGAAGAAAACCATCCATGGATCCTGTACAACGATAGAGATTGCAGCGCTGGCTCCACTTGAGAGAGAAGAAGAGAAGGCACGCTGGGTGCTTCCAGTGGATGGTTAAACTGTTGGTCAATGCAATCCGTCTCATGCTCTCTGCCTCTCTCTCTCTCTCTCCACACCGATGGTGCATATGATCAACTCGAAAGGATCCGTACACATGCAGATCGATCAAGTTATATGCAAAGGACACGGTCGCACCGTCAACAGGATGCCATAAGGCTGCAGATACATCGACAGAGAGAAAGAGGGACCAAAAGACGTGCATTTCATCATGTTGATGGCCGTCTCCAGTTGACAAGTGCGTCAGACACTTTAATATTTTGGTGCATGGGACATCAACCGAGTCCACCGCTTGTCACAGCCTCAACCTCTTACACTGTCACGAGATCTCTCCGTCTGTCCACCACGTGATGGCGATGAACTCCAAAAGTTGTTCTGGACGCTGGGTGCAGGTTCCTTTATCGCATGCTGGGTCGCACCTCCCAAAACCGGATCCACGGCCACGAGCTGCAACCATTTCTGTAAAGGCGGCGCACATGACTGCTCGCCACCAACAACCAACGGATGCGTTTTTGCAGCAGGTTACTCAGAACGAGGTTGAAGACTCACTTGCACTTGTATGGCGCTGCAACACACCTCCCCGTCTTATCACTCACTCTCTGTTGGCTCTCTTTGGCTTGGTACATTCAGCTCACTCTTGACCTGATGGATACGCCGAAAGCCAATTGAGGCGAGAGAGCAAATGACTGGGACATGTGTGATCGCCGGATCAGACCATTGTCATGCAAGCGAGATGCGCTGTTGATGGGGTGCCTTTGACTCAACAGGAGGCCCAATTATTTCCAGTCACAGACTCGTGGCCGACATCCACATGAATCCCATGAATTGGGGGATGGCGTGGCCTCTCGCGTGAAGCCATGCTTCACTTGGCCGGCGATCCTGAGAACCAGCTGCTGGTGACGTTTGCAGGCATCCAGGAGCTCCGGACGTAACCAGCTGGTTTCGCGCAAAGCGAGTCGGGGTATTCTTGTGCTGCCACTTGATCCAGAGGAGACAGCTGTTCATAGTGGTTCTTGTAGGAGCGTCGTCAAAGAAATCCAGCCACCACCAACGGCAGATGGCGCTTGAGAACAACTTGGACACCAGCCACGTTACTCTCCTGTGATGTGATTAGTCTCTTCAAACTTTTACGGCAATGGGTGCAAGCATAACACGCATGGGTGACCAAAGAATGCCTACTGCCGCTTCCTCATTCTCCAATTTGCCTTATCCTAGACAACAACAACAACAACAAGCGATTCCAAAGCAACCACTCCACCGTCTCGGAAGTACCTATCGACAGCCCAACAACCAAAACCATGAAGCTCTACCGAACTTTCCTCTTCACTGTCGGCTGTGCCATGCTCTTTGCTGCTTCGGTCACTGAAGCCGGTAATCCCGCTGCCCAGGTCTCGCTTACTCCCACGATGAAGCCCGTGCCTACCACTATTGCGCCAACGCCTGCACCAACGCCTGCACCAACACCTGCACCAACGCCTGCGCCATCGACAGGAACTCCCGCACAAACCACACCAGCACCGGTCAAGCCAACGCCGGCGCCATCGACGGGAACTCCAGCACAGACCACACCAGCACCTGGCAAGCCCACTCCCGCTCCATCCACTGGTGTGCCTGGCAAACCTACTCCAGCCCCATCTGGAACCCCAGCTCCAGGAAAGCCCACACCAGCTCCATCGACTGGAGTTCCATCCAAGACTCAACCTCGCGATGGCTGTGATTCTGGTATCCCGGACCAGACTCCCGCTCCGGGAAAACCCACTCCTGCTCCGTCGACAGGAACTCCACCAACTCAACCTCCCACCCAACCTCCGACTCAGCCTCCGACGCAACCTCCGGTGAAGCCAACTCCGGCTCCATCTACCCCAGTTCCTGGCAAGCCAACACCAGCACCATCCACTGGAACCCCGTCTACTCAGCCTCCAACTCCGGCTCCATCTACCCCAGCTCCAACCAAGCCCACCACGCCAGCTCCAACCACCCCGGTTCCTGGCAAGCCAACTCCAGCACCATCCACGCCTTCGGTGACTACTCCAAGCCCTGGCAAGCCAACCCCAGCTCCATCCACTCCCGCTCCGACCAAGCCCACTACGCCAGCACCAACTCCGGCTCCATCTACCCCAGCTCCGACCAAGCCCACCACGCCAGCTCCAACTACTCCAGTTCCTGGCAAGCCAACTCCAGCTCCATCCACGCCTTCAGTGACTACTCCAAGCCCTGGCAAGCCAACCCCAGCTCCATCCACTCCCGCTCCGACCAAGCCCACTACCCCTGCGCCAACGCCAGCGCCATCCACTCCAGTGGTGACCACTGGCAAGCCAACTCCGGCTCCATCTACCCCAGCTCCGACCAAGCCCACTACCCCTGCGCCAACTCCGGCTCCATCTACTCCAGTGCCGACCCAGCCCACTACGGCTCCACCAGCTACTCCCACTCCAGGCCCATCCACACCAGGCCCATCCACACCAGTCCCACCCTCCACTACTCCATCGCCCACCAAGCCCACCACTCCCATCCCAGGCAAGCCCACCACCGCGCCACCCACCACCACCCACCCTGCCAAGCAGAGCGCGAAGCAAAGCGCCAAGTAAATGCAGCCGTTGGCTCGTTTGTGCAGTCAATCCCTTCCATGTTATCTCTCTAAGTTACGAATACATCAAGATCTCGTGTCTTTTTAGTCCAAAGCGACCGTGCTCGTCTGGTTTGAGTGAATTTCATTTTCTTCTCGTGAGCTTCTCAAGAGCTCACGAGCTCTTCAGCAGCATTTTGGATTCGCGATCAGCTCATCCACGTCCTCTGAATGATGCCGCATCCCTCAGGTATCCTGACGAGACATACAGTACAGTGCGTTGGTCTGAACTGACCCCAAAGCGAGCCTTGCTCAAGTGGATACCTAAGTTCAAGCAGCTCTTTTTGGAAAGAAGGCGAAGCGCCGAAACGGCTCGTAACTGGATCTTCATGTCGCTGTTGCCTCGCTTTTTTCTTCGACTTCTTTCTTGAGGAACGGGAACTGGACGTGCTGGTGATCTCTTTTCTTCCACTTTGCCAGTGGGCCTGTGAGCAGTGTAACTGCGGCATCCCGCGCCGTTCGCACTGACTGCAGCGTCGACACCGCTCCTGCTCTTCCCTGATCGCAACGGTGCCTTTGTATTTCCCTTCGTCGTCCCCATCACCTTCTCATTCCTCATGGCGTGGCGCTCTCTGCACAAGAAGATGTTGTTGTATGCGCTCTTGGCACTGAGTGTACCTACTGCCGCGACAAGTCAACAAGCCGTTGGCTCGGAAAACGGTTGGTATCCTTGCTCCATCGCCACGTTTGCTCACGAATTTCGATCGGATTCCGAAGCCAGTGGCAGTGGCGGTGAAGGCGATGTCTCCAATGCCAGCTTCCCGCTCAACGAGACCCACAAGGCGGCCATCTCGGAACCTTCGACGCAGAACCAAGAGGTGGCGCAACCGGAATGCGCCCAATTCGTGGCGCCTCTGTTTCACAGCGGCAACAGCACGAGCAATGCCAAAGCGCAGAAGCAGACCATTCCGTTGTTTGTGAAGCGCGTGTTGGCGATCGACAACCCGAAACAGGCGCCCAACGTCTGGTTCATCCAAGGCGGCCCTGGTGCCAGTTCCGTCGCGATGGAAGGGATGATGCTGGCCATGTACGAACTCACGGACGGACAGGTCAACGTGTACACTTTGGACCATCGCGGCACTGGACGAAGCTCGAGATTGGATTGCACGGCTGCTCAAGCCACGACCTCGGGCAGTCCTGGAGGTACTACGGTGTTGCCAAGTGAGTTTGCGTTCTGCTCGGAGGATCTTCAGTTCCAGTACGGCAACGATCTGTCGTGTTTCTCCATCACGACGGCGGCCACTGACATTGCGTGGCTGATTGACGGTCTTCAGTCCAAGCAACAAGTGTTTGTGTATGGCGTGAGTTACGGCACTGCCGTGGTGGAGCGGCTGATCCATTTGAATGTGCCGGAGATCACTGGGTACATTCTGGATGGTGTGGCGACTTCCTCGGGCGCTGGGCCCGCGCAGAATTTTGAGTATTTCTCGACATGGGACGTTGACATGGGGCAAACTGGCGATCGCTTTCTCGATTTGTGTCGCAATGACACCTTTTGCGCCAGCAAATTTGGTGATAAGGGCGCCGCGCAGACGATGAAAGACTTGTATGCACGTGTAGACAAGACCAGCGGCAGTGGCCCCACGAAGTCCACATCTGAGTGCGCAATGCTGGCGTCAAATCTGAGCAACGACCCCAGTGAACCGTTGTCGTATGTATTGCGAGTGCTCTTTGGAAGCCTCCTGCAGGATGAAGCTGGCCGGGTGCTGATCCCGGCGCTATTGTATCGACTTGATCGATGCAACAAGCAAGATCGCGAGGTGTTGACGTTCTTTTTCAACTCGACGGTGCCTCAGTTGGTACAGCAGCAACAGCATTCGAGTCCTTACAGCTCCGATTTGTTGTACACACTCATCACGTTCTCCGAACTGTGGGAGACCCCGCCGCCACCAATGGAAGTCATCAAGGCCAGGTTCACCGATCAATTGATGGCCGATGGACAAATGTACAACTTGTTGCCGTTCAACTGCATGTATCGTCTGGATTACGACTCGTTGGCGTGTGGCGAATTAGGCATGCCCCAACAGCCGAAAGCCGTGCGACCGATCGCGTACCAGCGCGACAAATACTGGAACACCAGCGCCACCATTCCGAAACACGCCAGTGTGCTGTTGATGAACGGCATGCTGGACCCACAGACCAACTTTCGGTACGCGCAGCTTCTCTACCAGACCTTGCAAGGAAGCTCCCGCCAGAAGAAGCTGTTGTTGTTTGATACGGCGCCGCATGTGGTCGTCAACTATGGCGATATCCGTCAAGGCGCAACCTGCGGCATGCAGATTCTGACGGCATTTGTGCAGACCGGTGGCGATCTCTCGCAATTGGACACGTCGTGCATGAAAGCATTGCCACCGCTGAGTTTTGCAGTCGATCCAAAGCTATCCGAGTCCATGCTGGGCACTTTGGACGCATACAATGGCCAATTGGAACCCCACAAGGCCAGTCAACTGGAGTCCAACCGCTCCCAAGAAGCCAACAGTGTGTTGGCCACCTCGACCACCTCCGAAAGCTCCAAATACGAGACGCTTTTCATTGTGTTTGTGACGTTGTTTGCCATTTCGTTGGTCGTCATTGGCGTGCTGCTGGTGCAGTTGCGCAAGCTCACGCACCCCAAACAGCGGCCCCAATACGGCGACGTGTATCGCGCATCCACGCCGACCTGCGCCCACACCAGCAACATTAACGTTTGAGTCTATTTTTCTAATTAAAATGCCCCGGTTGTACCCTTTGCGCAATTCTCTTCCCCGCCCCCCCTCCCATAGTCCCATCAAGCCAGAAATTTCTCATGGCGCCACAGGGCGGCAGACAGCAGCGCCGCGACGCGACATCTCGGCTCTGCTTGGAAGCGCATCCATGATGACTGGATTTGGCTGCTGCAGGTGGTCCCACTCTCTCTCTCTTTTAGCCAATCAGCGACGAGTATGGCAAGGTTCCACTCCGTTTTCTAGCCAATCATCGATGCGCATTTGGAGGTGCCACCAAACGCCACAGCCGCCACCTCAGTTGAGAAATGGCCAGCATGAAGCCGCCCCAAGGTGCGTGGATTGTGTTGAAATTCGGCGGCACCAGTGTGTCGACACCCCAGCGATGGCGCTGCATCTGCGACCAGGTGCAGAAGCATCTCACGAGCGTCGATGCCACCAGCAACATGCAACAACAGCATCCCCGGGTGTGGGTCACTATCTCGGCCATGACCCAAGTCACCAACAAGCTCCAATTGGCGATCCAGCAGGCCATTTCACCGCAGGCCAACCATTTGGAGACACTTCGTGCCATTTTGTTGCAGCATTTCGCTTTGGCATTTGAAGTTGGTCTGTTTCCGTGCGTGGACATGCTGGGCAGCACGGAACAACACGACTTTTGGCGCGACAAATGGCTCCAGTCGGTGATCCAGGCGCAGACTTTTTCCCATGGACCCATCGATGCGGCCATTCCGACAAGTCTGCATCCACTGTTGGAAGAGTTTAAGCATCTGATTCGTATCATGGAAGGCATCAAGTTGACCGAAGAAGCGTCGCCACGCATTCAGGCACGAGTGCTGGCATTTGGCGAGTTGTTGTCCACCCATTTGGGCGTGTGCATCATGAAGCAGTACGGCATTGAGGACGTACAGCGCGTGGATGCCCGTGAATTGCTGCGAAGTGACTCCATTCGCGCCAAATCAGACGATTCCAAGTTCTTGCAGGCCGATGTCCTGCCGCAGACCAATGTGGAACTCGGCGAGAAAGCAGCAAACGGCCGACGCGTGGTGCTGACCCAAGGATTCATTGCGGGCACCACCGATGGGTCCACTTGCGTATTGGGACGAGGAGGAAGCGATACGTCGGGCTCGCTCTTTGCGGCCTTGTTGAATGCGGCCAAGTATGAGATCTGGACTGACGTGCATGGCATGTTTACAAGTGACCCTCGCTATGTGCCCGATGCTCGGCTTGTCAAATGCCTCAACTACCGAGAAGCGCAAGAACTCGCCGCCATGGGCGCCAAAGTGCTGCATCCCCGTTGTATCATCCCGGCCCAATGGGCAAAAATTCCGCTGGAGATCCGCAACACCAACGACCCCGACGGCGAGCGAACGGTCATTCGACCTAGTGACACTGAGAGCGGAAGCCCCAAGATTCTCGCGGTTGTGCGACGCGAAGGCGTCACCACCATGAGCATCACGTCCTTTGAGATGTGCGGTGCCTCGGGGTTTTTGTCCAAAGTGTTTGCGCCGTTCGAGAAGTTTGGCATTTCGGTGGATCTCATTGCAACGTCACAGTTTTCGGTGACGTTGACTTTGGATCATATTCCCGGTGGAGTCAACGGCTCGGCGTTCCAGGGTTTGCTGAACGAGTTGAAAGATGGTCATACCACGGTCAAAGTGTTTGAATCGTGCACCGTGGTGTCCATCGTGGGCCGCAAACTACGCAAGTCGCTGGCCGAACTTGGCCAAGTGTTTGAAATGCTGGGCGGATACGACATTCTGTTGCTCAGTGAGTCGGCCGAGGACTTGAATCTGTCTTTTGTTGTGGAGCAGCGAAATGCCGATGCTGTGGTGGCCAACATGCATCGGTTCTTTTTCACGGCCAATGCTTCCTCTCTTGGCAAAGACAAACACGAGACCAAAGAGATCGTTCGCCCTCCACCACTGGTCATTGACGATCCCAATGATTGTGCGACCATGAGGTCTTCTTTGACGACCGCGACTTCCATGCGAAGATCTCCTTCGAGAGAAGCCCTGTTTGGTCCAACCTGGCAGACGCTTCTGGAGCATGCAGCCCAGTCTAAGAGCTAGTGCGAAACTCTGCCCACTTAGAGTGCATGATCAAGTTCGTTGCGTGTGGAATCTCCACTTTACGTCACAGTATTTCTTTTGATAAAGCCCGTCGAATGCGGCGTCCAGTGCCTGTTTCCATGGCAATTTTTACGCGTCTACTCCTCCACATCGCTGTCACTGTCACTCGCATCGGAGGAGTCGTCGCTGTCCAAGAGACTGAATGCGTTCACCGTGCGATTCGCTCGCGGGTTGGCTTGCGGCGCGTGCTCTTGCACTTCTTCTTCTTCTTGGTCATGCTCTTCTCGCTCGTGCTTGGGCGCTTCTTCTTCCGAATCGGATGGGTCACTCCTTACAACCGGCTGCTGCTCTGGAGTCGCCACGGGCGCAGGTGAATGGCACATCGCTTTGGCGGTCTCTTCGCAGTAATCTGGTGGATAGAACCAGAGAGGAACGATGCCATCCATGGTGTCTCGAATCAGCTCGGCGCCTGCGCGCTGGAAATCCGGTCGACCTGTTCGGTCCGTGCGGTAGCTCTTCTTTTCGGCGTAGGCTTCGCAAATGGTGTAGGGAGACCAGTCCTGTCACGTTCACAAAAATGGTGTAAGCTCCTTGGCATTGTCATCTCCACCGCACGCGCCAAACCCCCTCGGGACACACTCACCAGATCCTCGGTCTTATCATCAAACTCTTTGCTGCGCGGCTTGAGCGCCAATAGCTTCTCAATCGGCAAATGCTCCGCCAGGAAGCGAACCGCTGACAAAGGTTCTCGGATCTGCGCGTAAGGATACAGTCCCGACAGTTCTTGCAGGAACTTGGGCACTTCAGCAAACGGGAAGACCAGCCCTGGGCAATCGCAAATGCAAATGTCGTTGCTGATCATGATGGTTTGAAGCCGACGGGTATGCCCTGGCGTATGGGACACACTGACAGTCTTCTTGCCGGCGAGCGCATTGAGCACACTGGATTTGCCAACGTTGGGATGACCCAGCAGGCCCACCGTGATGGGCACACCTGTCGGAGCAATCGAATCTTCCTGGCCGTCTTGCTGTGGATCTGATGATTGCAGGCGCACGGGGTGATGGCCATGGACATCACGGTGTTCTTCTTCATTGCACCGTGCACACAGCAAAAAGCCTTCAGAGTAGCTGGGTGTGGCGCGATAGTATCGTTGGTCGATGCACGAACGACAGGCATATGATGCCTTTCGTTCCGCACAGTGTTCGCAGAACAGCTGGCCAGCGTGCGCTTCAGAATCATCAACATCGGACCGTTGCTTGTTTTGCTTGCGACGCGGAGCACGACGTCGAGAAGGCTTTTTGGTCATGGCGTTCTCTTCCTCGGTGGGCTCCAAATTGACTTTTTCAATGACTTGACGTGCTCTGGAGGCTTCAACACCACACGCAACAAGGATTTCGGTGGCCCCATCGATGGCACACGGCTCGCAGACATCTACTTTCTTACTGTCAACATGTTTACCGAACGCTACGTCAGCGTGTGCACAAAACGTTCGAGTTGACCGGTCCTTCTCACCTCAACAAGCGCCTTCGAGCTGGGATGTCGGTTGTTGCACCAACACTTTCCGATCGAGACGAGAAGCAAACGAATTGACATCGTGGAAAGCGCTTGATGAGGTACGCTTTCCAACACACCACAAGCTCACGCGGAACGAGATCCACTTTGTTGAGCACGACAACCAGCGGCTTTTGCGCTTCGGCCGTCACAAACTCGTACAACGACGGCGGGATATGGAGCAGTGGGTTGCGGATGTCCGCGACAATCACGATATGACTGGATCGCTCGATGACGCGCCAGAGTTCTCTCCATACTTCCAGATTGTGTTCGAAATGACTGAGATCACTGTTGTCGTATTTGTTGTGGATCGCATCGAGCCATTTGTCAAACATGATGGTCTCGTTGTTGTCAACTATCGTCCAGAACAAGTGTACAAAAGTGAACATTGATCCATCCACCAGGCCCCTACCAATGCGTTGACAAGCGCTCACCTTTGGTTTTGGACATGGAATAGTTCCATTTCGGACGCTTTGGATGGTCCAAAAGCGGATCACGCACCATTTCTTTGGCGCGCAAAACCTCGGCACGTGCACGGAAATCCAACGGATTCTGCCCTTCCATCAGTCGCAACTGGATCTGCTCTTTGGTCTCCTTGACAAAAAACGACGAGAGCTGTTTGCCCATGGCTTGCTTGGTGTTGCGACCCAGCGCGACGGTCAATTGCATGCGGCCATCGTCGTCGCGATTGGCGCCATTGGCTTGTTGTAGTTCGCGATTGAGCCGCGCCATAAAGTCGCCGTGGTCTTCCTGGTCACGTGACTCCTGCAGAGACAGCTTGTGGCTGAAAAAGGCCTCGTACTCTTCTTCTCGTTGTGCATTCTCGACCAGAGTCTCGAGTTGCCGACGCTCGGCCACACGCTGTTTGTGGTCGCGAAGCTGCTGTTTCTTTTGTTTGCCGCTGAAACTTCGTGAACTGCCGGCTTTGGCACGTTCTTTGCGAGCTTCTTTTAGTTGTTTCAGCTCGCTGCGTCGCTTTTCCTGCAGCAAAGCGTCATGAAACGCTGCTGAAGTGCTGCTGGTTGCCATCTTGGTTGCTGCTAACCGTTGAAATATTCAATGGAAGCGGCCAGGAAATGGATCTGATTGGTCCAAATTCGGATTACAACGCGTTGATTGGCTGGCAGGCGGAAGGACCCGTCCCACATCCCACGATGCATCATACTGCATCCCAACTGTTTACAGAATCGCATCACGTTCAAAACAGGTGTGCTTCCGGTCTCGGCTGTATAAAACAGTCTGGTATCAATCAATGCGCTCGGATTGGTTCAAAATGATACCATCCAGCAAGGTCATTGGCTGAAATCATATGCTTCAACCCACTTCCTGTTAAATTCAATACCATGGTATCAATTCTCACCGGTCCAAGCTGACAGGCACTCTATCAAGCATCAAACAGCATCCCGACAGACGCGACGAAGATGATGACCGCGATGGCTTGCAAGTTGGCACCGTGGCGTCGCCAGTTGGTTGGCGCACGCACAATCAACTGGTTCAGCAGCAGCAGCGCTTCAAGCGGCAAAGCTTTCGACTTGTTGGTGATCGGCGGTGGAAGTGGCGGCGTCGCCACAGCTCGTCGCGCAGCCCAACATGGCGCACGAGTGGCGCTGATTGAGAAGGCGCGACTGGGCGGAACGTGCGTCAACATGGGCTGCGTGCCAAAGAAAATCATGTACCACGCAGCTGATCTCAGCCAGCTGATGCAACACGAAGCGTTCCATTACGGTTTTTCGCTAGGCGACGACGGCCGCATCGCCGACAAGCTGCAGTTTGACTGGCATCGACTCAAACAAAGTCGCGATGCCTATATCAAGCGCTTGAATGGCATCTACGAGAGGTAAGTATCTTGCATGTTGTTCTGTCTGCTGTGAGCGATCAGGTCCACGGATGAGACGTTTGCAACTGACCAATCCAATGGGATCATAGGAACCTGGTGAATGCTAACGTGGAGCTTATGCATGGCATCGCGAGCTTTGGTCAAGATGGACAGGTGGTGCTGGATGGCAAGACACCTGTCAACGTCAAGAACGTGTTGATCGCAGTGGGTGGCAAGCCATTTGTACCGGACATCCCAGGTAACTGATTGGCGCCGTTCCCGTTTTGATTGCAAGTACACAGCTGACTACCGTTGGGGTGGAAATGAGCAGGCAAAGAACTGTTTATGACGTCGGACGATTTCTTTGAACTGGACGAAATGCCCCGCAAAGTTGCCGTGATGGGTGCTGGATACATTGGCGTTGAATTGGCCGGTGTCATGGCATCGCTGGGCATCGACACGACGCTTTTCATCCGAAAAAACAGCGTCTTGCGTTCCTTCGATGTGAGTAACTCGCTCTCACTCGCCCGAGGTGTCTTCACCACTCGCTCTCATCCATGGAGCGGCTTCAAATGTTGAAACAGGAGATGATCCAGTCCACCATCATGGAAGAACTGCAGCGCAATGGCGTGCACATCGTCTCGGACGCGCGTATCAGCCAAGTCAAAGAAGACCTCAAACAAAACGGCACCAAGACCGTGGTACTGGACAAAGGAACCGAGTTTGGCGGCTTTGACCAAGTGTTTAGCACGGCTGGTCGTGTGCCGGTGACTTCAACGCTGCAACTAGCCAACGCTGGGGTCGAAGTGGACGCCAAGGGCTACATCCAAGTGGATGAGTTCCAGACAACATCCAATCCCAAGGTATTTGCCGTCGGCGACGCTTGTGGCCAAGTGGCATTGACCCCGGTAGCGATCGCAGCCGGGAGACGTCTGGCCGATCGGCTCTTTGGTGGGAAACCCAATGCCAAACTGGTGTACGAGAACATCCCGAGCGTGGTGTTCAGTCATCCACCCATTGGCGCCATCGGGTTGACCGAGGTCCAGGCGCGCAAGAAATATGCCGGCCAGGACATCAAGATCTACACGTCGCGCTTTGTGAATCTGTTCTACGGCATCGTCAACGAAGTGGACGAAAACTCTGGAAAGCCAAAAGCCAAGCCATCGACTTGCATGAAGCTCATTTGTGTCGGCAAAGAAGAGAGAATCGTCGGGCTGCATGTGATTGGCATGGCCGCCGACGAAATGCTGCAGGGGTTTGGCGTGGCCGTGAAAATGGGCGCCACCAAGGCGGATTTTGACAATTGCGTGGCGATCCACCCGACTGCCGCTGAAGAATTCGTGACGATGGCGCCCTGGGGACTCAGTGGCGGTGAGAAATGAGCATCGTAAACAAGGCAACAGCCATGAGAGCCAACAAGTGCCAGCATGTCCTTGGGATGTAGAGAGATTTCCTATCTGTTAATATATCCGTGGGTTCGCCGGATACCATGATGCGCTATGTATACTTGGGTTACGCTAGACTTGGTAAATGTGGCTGGAGCGTCGATCCTCCGGATACTTCTTCAGTTTGTACAGTGTAGTGGCCTATGTTTTACGGATTCCAGCAGTATACTGTTGGGTGCCAAACGACCAAGCCCAAGCAAACCAGCGCGGCCCAACCATGTCATTTGGCGCGACGACGGGCAGCTACGCCAACCCCCACGGCGACTACGAGATCCCTCAGAGCATCAGCGACGGCATCCAGGACCTCGCATGGAGTCCCACAGCCAACGTGCTGGTCGCTGGCTCCTGGGACAACTACGTGCGGTGCTGGGAAGTGCAACAGGCCGGCAACCAGTTCAATGCCATGCCCAAAGCGCAAATCTCCCACGACGGACCGGTGCTTTGTACGGCTTTTAGTGGCGTAAGCGACGAAAAACACAATGCTCACTTGTTTATGTGTTTGCTTGCTTCTTGGGCTCTTTCGAGTGGGTGATGGATTGACAGTTCTCGACTTCTTTAGGATGGAAGTGCCGTGTTCTCCGGGTCCTGTGACAAGACCGCCAAGATGTGGAACCTGAATGGACCCGCGCAGGGCCAACAGATCGCCGCAGTGAGTGTAGTTGCTTCTGGATGATATAGAGTGAACACCACCGGTGCCCATTGGATCCACTTGCTGACTCTTTATGGTGGGGGCTCTGCAGCATGACGCGCCGATTCGCTGCATTCATGCCATTCCGCAAATGAACTGCGTCGCCACGGGCAGCTGGGACCGCACCGTCAAGTACTGGGACACCCGGTCCGCTCAGCCAATTGCTTCGGTGCAGCTGAGCGAGCGCGTGTATGCCATGGACGTGCGCCATCCGCTGATGGTGGTGGCTACGGCCGACCGCGCCATCCACGTGTTTGATCTCCGCGAACCAACCAAGGTTTACAAGACCATTATGTCGAGTCTCAAGTACCAGACCCGATCGATCGCATGTTTCCCCAATGCCTCGGGCTTTGCCGTCGGCTCCGTCGAAGGACGCGTCGCCATTCAGCACGTGGAAGAAAAAGACAAGCGGTGCGTTGACTTGTTGGCCCTACGCGCGGTGCAAGCTCCATTGAGATTGATGATGGATGATGATGCTTCCGTTGTATGTTGTGACCAGGTCCGACTTTGCGTTCAAATGCCATCGTGAGACCAATGACATTTACCCTGTGCACAGCATCGCGTTCCATCCGTTTGGCACGTTTGCCACTACGGGCGGCGACGGCACTTTCTGCTTTTGGGACAAAGATGCTCGTCAAAAGCTCAAATCGTTCAACAAATGGTTGGTTGGCATCCATCGCTTGACAGACAATCCATCCTCTTCAACTGACCATTTCGACTGACTTGGTGGTTGAACCCTTGTGCCGCAGCAATCAATCGATTCCAGTGGGCAAATTCAATGGCCGAGGAGACATTTTCGCGTATTCGCTCTCGTACGACTGGTCCATGGGCGCCGAAAAATACAACCAGGGTCAGCCGAGCGTCATTCGTCTCCACAATGTGCTAGAAAGCGAGATCAAACAGCGCGACAAGTCCAAACGAACCTGAAGTGTTTTGACTGGTCCAACCCGTGGGCTGGGGCGGAACATGTATGAGCAGTTCTCTGTGGTGGTGTCGTGCAGACAGGTGCCCTGCTGCTGTATAAGCCAACCGCAAAAAGAAAACCAACACGAAGACTGCATTGTTCATTACGCTACGCTTGGGAGTGGACTGGTGCGATTGTGTCGGCTCTTGGCAGTCTGCTGCAGGTTGGGTTGCGACAAATTCATTGGGCGAGTCTCGCCTGGAGAAGTCTCAGTTCTTCAATGGTTTTGGTCGCGTTGCCATTGAAATTGTTGGTCGCCGTGATCTTGGCCGGCCAGAACCCGCAGGTCACACAGAAATCCTGTTCTTCGTGGGACAACTCAAAGTGGCAGCTCGGACAGCCATTCTTCTCTCCATGGCGTTGGACAGGCACGTTGTTGAGATCGTGGTCAAACGCCTCGAGAAACTGTTCAAAGAAGAACAGATGCTCTTTGTCGCGCACAACGACATCGTGTTGGTGGTACATGGCGCGTTGCTTTTGCGCAAACTCTTGGTCGGTCCATCGCGTGGAAAAGTATCCTCGTCGTAGTTGGATCGACCCCGAGCCGGCTTCGATGGGCTCTTTGCTTCGCCATTGGGAATACGCTTCGGGAAATGCCTGGCGCACCACCAGTTTGCCGTGCAGTTTTCCGGCATCTCGAGACACGGGGGTTCTTTCACCAATGAGGTCGGGCTTTTGCAGCTGCAGCGCGAACTCGATCACTTTTGGATCCAAAAACGGACTGACAACTTGAATGCCCAATTGCTCGGCCAACACACCTCCCGTGAAGCGCATCGTTCGTGCCATCCGCGGTCGATACGAGTTCAACGCCTCCTGGGTCATGTTGAAAAAGAATGGATACCCGCAGAAGAGCTCGTCCGAGCCGTCACCGGTCAAAACACATTTCAAGCCGAGCTCTTGAGCCTTGCGAAGCGCGGCCTGGATCACAATGCTGTTGCGCAGTTCCATTGGGTCAAACGACTTGAGCACTTTGGCGACATCTTTGGAATGCGACAGAAGCTGCTCGAGACTTGTGTCGATCACGTGGTGCTGCATGCCGACTCTGTCACAAATGGCTTTGGCAAACGACGCGTCTCGTGCTTCGTCACAGGCCTTGACCGTCAGCGCATGCGGAACGTTGATGATGGGTTTGCCAGCGCCTTGCTTGTCCAGTGCAACAATACCGTCGTCCATCGGCTGCGCAGAAGCCTCGGCGATCACTGAGGTGTCCAGTCCACCGCTGAGGATGATGCCATCGAGGGGATTGTTCTTTTGTGCATCCAGCAGCACTTGTTGCAGCAAATGGCGGCATTTCAACACGGTCGGTGACGGCGGATCCAGCGCAAAGTCGGTCGCAAGCCCCTGCTGGTGGGCAACAACGAGCTTGCGCAGCACTTCAAGCTCTTTGCTGTAGTGGTAGAGAATCTGTCCGTCGCTGTACATCCATTCGTGGTCGGGCGAGATCGTGATCCTCGGCTGGGCCCAGAACTTCCAGGCTCCTTTGGGCACGATACCCTTGCGCACGCTTTCGTAGGATTCAAAGGCGCGTTGCATTTGCTCGTCGGCCGTTTGGTGCATCTCATCCGGATGGTCGCAACTGGTCGGTGCGCGTTGGCTTTCGTCCATTTCCTCGGCTTCAAACGGGAACAACATGGCGGCACGAAACGCTACCCAGGGACCGTACTTTGGATGCACGCACATGTGCGACGCCTAGTGGCAACATGAAGATGGCAAGGTCGGTGGGTGGGTGGAGTCGGTCCATGTGGACGACGCGCCGCGACCAGTGGAGATGGATCTTGCTCACCTTGCAGCTCGTAAAGTGCTCGGATGCAAAGGCCATGCGCTGGGCCAACATCACTTTGCCGGGTTCCATGTCAAACGTGTAGTAGACCTGCAGAGCATGCCCATGGCATTAGTTCAAGTGTCATCCGCGGCTGTCTAGTCAATCAAAAACACGGTTTGACATCGCACTTTGCCCGGAGGCGTCAGCTCTTGTTCGTGGCGCAACTCGTCAATGACTTGCTCCATGGTGCTCTTGGTGTAGCGATCCAACGGATGTGGCTGAATCGTTGTTGGCAAGTCCGCACCATCTGGTGGATCGCTCGGTTCTTGTTGCGCAAGTTCGACGGTGGCCAAATGGTGCAGAAACGGCGGCCACAGGCGTTTGGTGTTACCGATGAGCACCAGACAATGGGTTTTCAGCGCATCGTGGAGTTTGGGCAGCAAATAGGCCGAGAAATCTTTGCCACTGCTCTGCAGATTGGCGTTGTACTGTTCCGCCGACAGTGGAATGATCACATCAAAGCCCCTGTTGGTAGTACATCTCGGTTGAGCTCAAGAGCCCAAGTCATCCGCAATGAGAAGTTGCGAAGGCGGGGGGAGCAGCTCACTCACTTGGGCTCCAATTTGCGCCGAAGAAACTGGCACACGCGGCGCTGCATGGCGTTGGGTTGGCGCTATCGGAGGTCGGTGGAGTCGGGTCTTTCTTTGGAGAAGAAGCGGCCCCATCCGCAATGACGAACCGCCGGATGACTAGGAACGTTCCCATTCTGTGGTGGGATCCGGCAGCGGACTTGTTTATGTGTCAGAGCGCAGCTTGAAGAGTCGCGAGCAGCTCATTGAGGTGCTCTGTGGGGCTCTTGGGGGGAGGGAGATGTATGCTGTATCCTAAACAATGGCAACAGCAGCATGGAAGTCCGCCTCTCGATGCTCAAAGCGGTTGGTTTGGTCTCGTCCGCGTCCACAAGCTGTTGGCTTTGTAGGTCCAAAGTGACTATGTGAGCACAAAGCGCACCAGTCGTGGGTCGCTTTGGCAAGACGCCGCATGAAGTCGCAAGTTGACTCAATCGTTACAACTGCAGCACTTGAATTGATTCAACCCTCATCTGCTCAATAACTTCCCCTTTTGCTTCTCCCATCGCCCATCGTTGCCGACGTTTTCTCATCCTACTTCAAGCGTGCACCCACTGATGCGACTTGCTCACGGAGCTTCTTCAGCAGATCTTCAGGTCCTTGTGCCTCCAATTCCCGTAGATCGACTCCAAACAAGATGCGACCATCCGTCGTTGCCTGGGCAAAGGCTTCCCGAGCCGTTTGTTCGTCTGCAAACGCCATCAGTTGCGCATTGGACTGGTCTCGAGCGAGTGTCGCAAGCAACCATCGGTGGGGTGGCGACGCCTTCTTGAAAATGGCATGCAAAGCGCTACCAACAAGCGCGCCCGTGCCCACGAGTGTCCACCCCATTGGCGTCGATAGACCAGCTGCCCCAATGCTCTGCAGCACGGCGACAGTGCACCCAGCGGGAACTCCACCGCCTGCAGCGATTGCTGTAGCAGACATCATGCTCGCAGCATACGACCCTGCCACGATCCCCTTGGTCGCGAAGCCAATCGTACTCAGCACCAGCAGCCCAGACGGCACCACCCAACACTGCTCCAAGCATTCCTCCTTGGTTCCCCATCGTGTTCTCTCTCCCTCGTGTCTGCGACTGAGCTCGAACATGTGAGTTCGTGCAGACAGAGAGACAGGTGATCGCCGTTGGGTTGTTCGTGCTCGTGTTGTCCAACGCCAACGTCTACGTGAGTGTGAGTCGTTAACGGTGCGATTCCCCTCCCAGCCCTGTGTCGCAGTGACAACAACTGAATGCTTTGGTGATCAAGAGTTACTTGCATGGTGAAAAGCTCCCATGCAGTTCAAGATGATCGCTTTCACCATGTCAAATGCATCCATTCCGTTGCCAACCACTTGGACTCGCTGTCGCTTTGCTTTGCCCAGCAACCAACTCAACGAGATGCCGTCAATCTCGTCACGAGGTCTGGACCACAAGACGAGGCTCACGAAGAACTACGCGGCTCGATCTACCGACGAAGCAGAAGATCTGGTTGACGCCAAGTGTCTGTCACAACAGCTGCCAGGCGACGTGCGGTCCAACGCGGTTGTAGCAAGTCTGCAGGTCCAGACCCTAGTGCCGCACACTTCTTGTCGATTGGCCCTCAACAAGCCATGGCTCTTCGCGTCGATGCTTGACGAAAGCATGGCGAACACCCTGCTCCTCGGGAAAGCTGGTCTCACTATGCGCAGCTACCTTCATGAATATAAACGCTTTGTGAAGGTGAATCTGATGGCATTTCCCATCGGCAGACGAGTCATGCAAGGAAGGAGCAACACCACAACGATGGCATCTACAAACACAGTGATACAAGTGACGAGTACAAGCGAGATGATGGGATTGCAATGAACACAGTTAGACCTCCGAGTTGTCGTCCCTGCAGGAGTCATCTCTATGTCCGGAGAAATCGGCTCCCGTGTGCACTTGTTCACGAATCGAATCATAACAGTCCACTCAAGACCATCTCCCGAGTGTACAATCCATCGTCGTCCAGACCCAATTGCACACTACGCCAACCCGCCACTGGCCACTTGGGTGCCATTGGCCTTGAGTATCTCGGCAAACTGAGGTGCCAACGGACCGTCGTAGGCGTCCCAAGTGCCCAGCTTGGACTCGGCCAGCGTGGCGTCGACGGAGAAGTTGAGTTGTGGTAAGAAATCCATGCACGACGTGTCCAATTGCGAGAGATCGCCGCCGGCCAGCACGTACCCGGTCAGGATCTCCAAGCCACATGGCACCGTTTCATTGGTCGCGCCGTAATTCACGAGTCCGTGGGTCGCGTTTTCAAAGCGCAGCAGCTTCTTTTGCGAGACGCTGCCTTTCAAACTCTCGTAGAGGTACTGTGCGTAGCGGTAAATGGTCTGAGGATCCAGCCTGCCATGCATGATCAGCACACTGGCACCCGACGGGATCGTTGCACTGACGTTCCAATACTCGTCGGGTTGGTATGCGATCGGGCGCACCTCTGGCGGCAGTTGGGGTAGACCAAGCTCTTTGCAGGCCGGCGAGTCGTAATCGAGACGGAAGAAGCAATTGGACGGCAACATATGATACTGGCCGAAAGCCATGAGCTGGCTGGTGAATCGATTCACCATGACGTCCAAGCGTGGTGGCGGGGTTTCCCACATCTCGGAGAACGCGATCAAGCGGTGCAACAAGTCGGAGTAATAGGCATCGGTCGGCGGTGGCTGCTGCTGCAGCGAATTGAAAAAGAAGTGCAGCACCTCGCGATCTTGTGGGTTGCATCGATCCAAGCGATACACCAGCGCCGGAATCAGCAAACGGTCCGCTTCTTGTTGAAGCAGATTCCCAAAAATCATACGCAACGCAAAGGACAACGGCTCGCTTGGAAGTCTTCGAGCAAAGGCTGCCAACGCCGCGCATTCCAATGAAGAAGAGGTCGTGTTGGTCTGGTCCACCCGAGCGTACAGGTCCCACAGGGTCTGCGTGGGGCCCTTTTGACCGAATTTGCTAGCACAAAAGGCATCTTTGCTGCAGTGATCCAGAAAGAGTTGGCCAATCTCGCCCATATCGGAATCCCAGGCGGAGAAATACTGGAACTTGTCGGCGGGACCTGCACCAGAAGAAGTCGCGACACCGTCCATGATGTAACCAGCGATCTCTGGTACGTTGAGATGCATCAATCGCTCCACCACGGCGGTGCCGTAGCTCACGCCATACACAAACACTTGCTGCTTGGCCTGGAGCTTGCCGATGAGCCATGCGACGTCTTTGGCTGCACTGGTGATGGAAAAGCTGGACAGATCCGGGCCATACTGGAACTCGAGATCCTGCGAACAGGAAGGAACCTCGGCGAGATGCGTCAAGGGGCCACCAAGGCTTCCCGGGGTTGTCGCTTGAGCAGCTGGACAGTCCAAGAGAGCACTTCTTCCCGTACCGCGGTGATCCATAGTGTACAGATTCACCTGACCGTTGGTGAGTACCTGCATGGTGGTCATCACGCTCTCCAGGGCCACGGAGCCCGAACCAGGGCCACCTTGAAGAAACCAGACGTTGGGGGCCTTGTCGGGGTTCTCACTCGCCAGCAAGCGTTTCACAAACAACGGAATGGTCTGCTGGTGCCACTTGTCATTGCTGGAGGTGTTGCCGTCATGGAACAAAGGCGCCGTGAACTGCGCACATTCGGCTTGAGGCATCATCCCAGCTTGGTCTTGGGCCGAGGTGGCCGCTGGGGTCGAGCCATTGAGCGGGGTACTGGCATTGGATGGGGTCTCACTGGCCAGGGTGTCGATGGAGCAAGGATACCAACCGTTGATATCGCCAATGGCATGGGGGCTTTGGCTAGTCGCCGCACGTCGTGTGGCTACCAACACGAGTGCAGCGAGCACCAGTTTCTTGGATCCAAAGCGCAACACCATGCGAACCAAGCAGAGGACTTGACGCGGAGATCGAAAACGAAAGCGGAGCAGTGGTGGGTAGAGGTCAAAATGAAAAGTGAACAAGATGTGTGCTGGTGCTGCTGCTGCTGCTTGCTTCCAAGAGTAGTGAGGGTCTCGAGGGAAGCAAGTCAACCGCTGGCTAGCAGGTCGGAGAACACTGCGTGTGGCAGCCACGACGCAGCACCAGGAGGAGATGGACCACTTCCAAGAAAGAATGCAACGCAAGAGCGACCACACCACCACAAGAAGAAAAAACCGCCGATAGCGACATGAAGAAAGCCGTCCGTTCATTTCCTTCGTTCTTTTGTCATCGTATGCTTTGGCTTGAAGGAGCTGCTGTCCACTCGGGCAGAAATTCCGAGCGAGATTCTACGAGGATGACAGTCCAAAGGCGCATGGGTACACAGTTCCCTGTTGACCTGTTGGCTTCCACCACACACCCACACACCCACACAGCGGTGGCAGCTTGTTCTTCGTCAGCAAAAAGACGCGGAGAACAAGTTCTGGAAGCAGACATCAACGTGCCACACAGAGCCTTCCAGTCGATCCAATACACAAGATGTGAGCTTGAAGATTCTACTGTAACGTGTGCATGGTGGCAGTAGCTCCTCTGCGACATTTCTGGGTGGGATTTGGATTGCAAATCCAGCTGAAGAGCTCACAAGGCGATAATAAACCCAGTGCGCCATGGCACGCGGCCGACGGATGCTATGGATTTCGTACTACGGGTATTCGTCGATTGAGTCAGTCCCACGGGCATCATCGAACACGGAAGAACACGATCCTTTTGCTTCTTTGGCTGCATTGGGCTGGTGGACCAGGATGTACATGAGCCATTGTTGAAGTCTTCGACAGAAGTGGCACCAAGAGCTCCCTGCTTTGGATCTCCACGGCAACACGACTAAGCTTGCAGAACGAGTAGTGGTCTCTTGGTGTCAGTCACGTCGAGGCTGCTTCTTTCGATGGAATCAGGTCCACCAGAAGTTGGGGGGGGGGGGAGCGACCCATCTGATGCAAGGGTCGATACACTTGACGAGTGGCGCGCGAGTCGCAGACCACCAATTCTTTCCAACAAGCAGAAAGAATTGGTGGTCTGCGAGGTGTTGGAGCAAAAGAAGGGGTTTCTGGTCGATTCGGCTTTGCCGGTACAGTGAAGAGGTCGCTACCGCGGTCGGTACTGGTGCTCGACAGACTCGCGAGAACCTGAGAACAATTCAATGGGCCCGGCACTGCCTTGCTGGGTCATCGACCATGCGAGTTACACTTCCTCCTCAGAGATTGGCGTTTTGTGGTGGGTGTCGCAAGGATCTCGTGCGTGTGTTCTTGCAATGTTGCGACTTTTCCAGCTCGCGTGCGAAGAGTTGTTGCGTTCTTGAAGGGCGCCACTGGGTATGTCGGGGCTTCGGACTTTTACGCGGGGTCCTGTGTGTGCGAAAAGTGCACCTCGTGCCACCAACCCGTCCCGTGCGCCAGTAGCAACGCCCCAGTGTTTCTTGATCTGGAGGTATGTGGCCAGTCACTCCCAGAATGAATTACCTGTTGGTTTTGATACCACCAGTACTCTCATCAAAGCTTTGATGGAATATTGATACCTGTACATTGTGATTAATTGTATAAAATAGTGTGTGTACTGGCAGTGCCTCAAACACCCTTCAGGTGCATCCCATCCCACTGGTGCTGGTGCTGGTGCTGGTGCATCAGGAGACCTACCGGCAGACCAAATGCACTACGATGCTGCCTCCAGGAACATGCAGCTATGCAGTCTCAGACCCGGATCACTGCGATAACTCGACTCTGCCACCCTTGCAACTGCCATGTTTGGCGTTTGCGCATGTGATCCAAGGCAGAACATGCGCTCCATCGATCATTTTCAACGACGAAGTGCAGTACAACGCAAGCAAATGCACAGTGACAATCTGTCGTTTATTGGACATACCAAGACGCTACGCTAACTAACCGAGTCGGTGCTTTTGTGCTCGTCCAAGGCTTCCTCGCGGTATTGTTCCCATTGCGCAGTGATGTCTTCGGTCGGGTGTCTGCACCCGTAGACGAGTTGGATCACGACCGAAACGACGGCGAGCCCCACCATGCAACTCAAAACAATCTCCAGTGTATAGCTGTCGTCGTCGTCCTTGTCGTCCTTGTCGTCGTTGTTGGTCGACGTCAGCACGCGACTGGCCACCTGCGCGCCACGGGACTGGAGTTTCCTTGCGTACTGGGGCTCCAACGGCTCTCTCACGGAGTTGACCACTCGTTCTTCGCCACGATGTTCAGAGTTGACAGCATCAACGGCATGTCGGAGGCTTTGACTTGACGCGACGCCAGAGGCGACTAGCAACAGGAGCACGCAGAGCACGAGATGCTTGGTCCAAGTAGAGCGCACCGCCATGACGAAAGAGAGTGAGAAACAAAAGCAAAAAGAAACAGCAGCACGCCGCGACGCAATGGAGTCGAAACGAAAGAAACCAAAGTGAGCAACGCCGCCAAGTGCAGTGTGTGGAAGACGGACGGCGACAGGCACCAGGAAGACAAAGCTACCAAGAAGAAGACGAAGCCGAGACATGAACAGGCTGTCGTTGGTTCCTTTGCTTTCGTTGGTTTTCCAACCAAACAAAGCGCGCCTGTGTATCCACGTCAGAAATTCTGCCCAACGCAACTGTGGCCAGTTGTGTTCTACAACAGATCGACTAAAAGAGTGGGATGCAATGTTTTCCACAGTGTGGATTTTTATGAATCATGTCCAATCATTTGATGTAACAAGGAATCAATTATTAGAATCATTCGTTGTTGCAGATAAGGTGTTACAGCGCAATTCTGATTTCATCAAGTACTACAAGGATTGGCATCAATAAGAATTGATGCAAGCATCATATTTAAGAGGGAATGCATTGTCAGGTGCCTCTTGCGAATCTTGAAGTTCCTTCTGTACGTCAAATGGACATCTGCGACATGCTGATTCGCGTGGATTGCAAATCCAACCGTCAACTGAAACCGTTGAGCTCTTCGGTCAAAAGAGCTCACGTGCGGAGGACCCAACGCAACGGTTTTTCTTCGAAAGGCCTCGCCATCGCCAGAAGGGAGGACAAACCAGCGAGAAGGAGGAGGGCGGGCTGGAGGGGGAGTTCTCGGTGGAAGATGCTTTGCATGGAGGTGACACCCCCTTGTGTTGTAGTGGGTGAGCCTCGAAGAAGAGTAGCTGACGAATATGGTTGTCGCAGCCCCGACCAGCTGCCTGCCCTCTTCGCCAAAGCGCCACCACCTCCTGCGCTTGGTTGGCGTTGCTTTGATGGGCAACCCACGGATGACTGGGATCGCCGCTTGAACAAACCGAAGCAGCACGAAATCTCGTTTGAATGAGGTTAAGAAATCACGATGAAGGTTTTCTATCGAGCGGGTCGACCACCCGATTGTGTTTGACTTCGACTGCTTCCGGAGTCGGTGGACTCGAGGAGCGCGCAGTGCTTACAGTCTTTCGAACAGGCAGAGTTGTCGGCCCACGAGGTGTTCGAGGCAGACCCGAGCTGCTGGTAGAATCTTTGTCCTGACTCTGACTCTCGGGTGTTTGAGCACTCGTCAACAGACTCGACACTGTCTTACAAGTCACAAGGCTGCTATTTTGCCTTTCGAGTTTGGCGTCTGCTGTAGTGGTGGAAGTCGCAATGATATCGATCGATGGCAGTTCTCGTCGAGTCCTCAAAGCCGACGGACTGACTGGTACCTTGGATTTCGGTGCCAGCAGTGCACTCGAAGAAGAACTCGACGTCAAAGACTTGGATGCAGCTGTCGGTGAAGAACGAGCGAAGTTGGTGGAGATGGTGAGCATATTGGGATCTCCTGAGCTCACTTTTTCGTCGGCATCCAAGCTCTCAAAGTCCTTGTAGGTCGAGTCGTTGAACGCCAGCGAGTGCAACGTGCTGATCTCCACATCAATTTCTGCGTCGTCTTCGTCTTTGGAATCTTTGGCATCGTCCAAGTTGCTCGCTTTCTTGTCTTCACCAAGTTTCTCGGGCGACCGCGTCGGTGAGGAGGCCAATGGCAAGACGGCCATGTTCTTGGGTTGCGCCGCTTTGCTCCGCTTTTTCAACACGCGTGAAGTCGTTGACGGCGCCATTCGTTGCTCTTCTTGGGTCGCGTGGGTGGCGCAGAAGAGGCGTTTGTTGAGTACGCGAAAGGTCTCTTGCAGCAGACTGCACTGGCATATTGCGCACTTGAAGCACTCGGCATGGCAGACACCCTACAAGAGGAGGCACCATGAGCATGAACAACACGGAAGGTTCGAGTGGGAGCAAAAAGTTTACGTGTTCGGCCAGGCTGACGCCAGTGTCGTGGCTGCGCACGCGAAGACAGCACACGACACAAAGCTGTTTGGTCGGTGACACAAACGCCAGTGCCGGGCTGGAAGTCGCGCTTGCAACGACACCAAGCGGTGCGATCATGGGTGAACCAGGTCCACTGCGCTTGCTGTCAGCCTCTTTGTCTTCCAACGGTCGTAATCGAGAAGCGTTGCTGCTGGTCCCGTCTTTGGACTCTGCCGGAGTCACCGAGATCGAGAGATGCAGAGGTAGCAGTTTAGGACTGTCGAGCTGTCGCTTGGGGGACCCCAAATATGTGGTCGAGGTCGTGGACGCCATGGTTAGTGCCGGTGTCTCGGTGGGTGTAGTGTCGAAGACTTCACTGAGCTTTTTGGGTGACCTCGGTGGTGGCATACCCGGAGCTGACGAGGTCCCCACGATCGCTTCGGTCTTTTGAAAGACGTACTCCACGCGCACACATGACGACGACGAAGACGGTCGAAGAAGATGGCTGGGCGCCATGGCATTGGCGCTGGAGGTGAGTGGCGATAGTTTGGTCGGAGACGAAGTGGACGCTTCGGGTTTGTCTTTGCTGGTGGAAGTCATTGGGGGGTCGATGACGAGTCGGAAATCCGACGGTGTGCGCAACGGTGTCGAAGTGATCAACCCAGGCGACTGTTTGCGAGGTAGCATGGTGCTGGGTCAAGTTGCCACCCCGAGCGTTTGGCTGCTGCTTTGGCGCCTGGCGTGGGTCTGTACCGTGCCAAGGCTGCTTTAGTGATCAAGTCGGTTCCATCGTCTGGTCATCATAGCGACACGCTTCTCTCAAAATAAACAACCCAAAGGGATGGCTATTTAGGAATAACCCACCTGTTGGTGCTCTGCACCCCCCCCCCACACACACACGAGTCTGCCTCTGCATTTGCAGTCTTGACAGCCGTAAACAAAGCTTTCTCTCTCTCTCTCTCTCACTCGCTTTGTTCCCTTCAAGTTCCTCAAGGTCGTTTGTTAGTTCTATCTATCAGCTATGCTATTGCTATTGCTATTGCCATATTGCCATATTGCCATTGCCATTGCTATCCATCGAGGTCGCGACGACGGAGTACTGGTACCCGACAACCATCTCAAACGCTTCCTGCAACGTGTGCACCTTACACACATGCATGAACGCTCAGGACATCAGACTGTTGCCGAAATACACATACGACGACGACGACGATCCCTGGGACGAGTCGGGTTCTTGATGCTGCAGCAAAACCATTTCTTTTTCCAACGCCAGTTGCTCGTCTTCGACTTCCTGGCGGCGACGCAACTGGGTCTCTTCGTCTCGAAGCTTGCTGACCCGCCAGAGTCGCCATCCCGCAATGCCACCGACCACAATGGCCAACGCCAGTAGACAGCTGCAAATGATCAGTGCCAGACGATATGAATTGCGTTCGTCGGTCAGATCTTTGTGGTGGCCGTCTGGGCTGTCGGGGCTGCCCGTGAACGCTGCTTCAAAGGCTTCTTTGGCGCCAAAGCGTTCCAGGCTTGTCTGTTGGTCCAGTCGAAAGCTTAAGGGCGCCAGATTGGTCATGCACGAGGTGTCCAGCAGCCGCAAATCGCCGTTGTTGGTTAGATAGGACACGAGGATCTGCATGCCGCAAGTCGGTTGGTTGGTTCCTTGCTGCGGCGTCGAGTGTAGCACCATGTGCGAGGCCTGTGGGAATTGCAGTAGCCGCTTGGCATCGTTGGAGTCACCACCGATTCGCAGTGATTGATGCAGTGCCACGGCGTATTTGTCGGGCGTCTGGGCATCCAATTGGCCACTCAACAGCAGCACACTGACGTTGGCCGGGATCTCGGCCGCTCGGTTGAAGTACAAGTCCTTGTTGTACGCGATGCGTGGATACCCACTGGTGCCACTGGGCTGCTCCACGCCCTGACAAGCCCTGGTGTCCGGATCGTTGACAAACGCGCAGAAATGACTGAGCAAGCGGTTCATGTTGCCATTGGACATGAGCGAAGACGTGAACCGCTCGTTCATGGCACAGGAATCGGCGCTGGGCACCTCCCAGAGCTCCGAAAACATGATCATCTTGTGCAACACTGGCGCATAGAACGACTTTTTGTCGGCGGTCAACGCACTCTGCGTGGGCAGCGCGTCCAATTGGACCATAGACGTGTCAATGTCAAGCCCACTGGTCGCGTTGCCGGTGACCTTGCGCAAACCCTGCAAGTAAAAGCGCACCACTTGTTGGTCGCTTGGCTGGCAACGATTCAAGCGATACACCAGCGCTGGGATGTCGATGCGCCGCTCACCGAGCACCATCACCTGGCCCAACAGCGTGCGCAACAGGTTGGACACTTGCACACTGGAGTTTTGCGCGGTAAAATGCTCTTTGATCAGGGCGATACACGACGTGAGGTCTTCTTTTTGCTTGGTCGGTTGCTGCGGTTGCTGTTGCTGCATGTCGAGTCTCATGAACAGCGTCTGCAATACCTTGGAGACGTTGTGGTCGTCGAATTTGCCGCCACAGAAAGCATCCTTGGAGCAAACGTCGAGAAATTGGCCGGCCACTTGGCCAAAGTCTTGATCGTACCTCGAGAGATTGCGGAATTGGTTGAGCGGTGCCCCGGAAGAAGTCGCGACGCCGTCCAGAACGTAGCCTTTGATCTCATCGACTGGAAGCAAGTGCATCATGCGCTCCACCACGGCGGTGCCGTGGCCCACACCGTACACAAACACTTGGGAATTGCTGAGGTAGGTCTGAATGAACTGCGCAATGTCGGTGGCCACACTGGTGACCGAAAAGCTGTTCAACTCGGCTCCAAATTCCTCTTGCAGAGCCCAAGCACACGCCGGGATCTCTTCGACCACCACTTGACTGCCGCCAAGACTGGTGGTGCTGGTGGTCTGGGACGCGAGACAGTCGAAACGAGTGCTTCGACCGGTGCCGCGATGGTCCATGACGTACACGTTGACGGCTTCGTTCATTTGCTTGTGGATCTGCTTCATCCAGTACTCGAGGTTTACCGAGGCTTCTCCAGGACCTCCTTGCACCAGAAACACATTTTTGGTGCTGGTGCTCGCCGTACCATCGGTGTTGAGGTCGCTGGTGGAGTTGTCGGTGGCGAAGGTAGCCGAGAGATCGTGATTCTTGGCTACAAGCCGCTTCACAAAGAGTTGCACCGTGCGATACTGATCACTGCAAATGGACGGATGGCAGAGTGGAACACGCACCATTTGACATTGGGCGTCGAGTGGCTTAATGGACCCGCCACCATTGGTGGCGCCGCGGGTGACTTGGTCCAGCAGTAGGTCGCGTTGGCGCGAAGAAGCGCTTTGGTTGAGGCTGGCAGCAAATCTCGTTTGGTCTTCTGGAAACGTAAACAGCGAGCACGGGAACCAGCTCTGGTTGTTGCTCCGCGCTTGCGAGGACGAGGACAAGGAAGAAGTCGATGGTCCAGTCTCGCCCAAGGTCCGCGAAAGCAAGCAAAGCCAGCAAACTAGAAGAACATGGTCCATGAACCGCTTGCGTCGAGTCATTTTTCGCTGCAGGAGAAGAGCGAGGTGGTGGCCTTTGTACCGTCCTGTTGATGGTGTCGATGGTGTTGTGAGGCATCATCCTCAACGGACAGACTTGGGGGCGGGCCAACAGTATCGTTTTGCAACCTCTTTGGTTCGTTTTTGTTCAACGGCCTGCTCAAAACTTGGTGCGAAAAGCATCAAAAAACCATCTGACAATGACGAATCATATGGTGCGCAAGGTAATGAAAAGGGCCATTACCTTCCGTTCACTTCTCCTGCTTGCACTGGACAGCTCTACTCAACCAGCCAGCATCATCATTATCACGTTCCAATGGCTGAATCGAATGCAACACTGAAACGACAAAAAAGACAGTGCAGTGTTCTTGGGGTCTGTGGGTTTGGAAGCGTGAGTTCTTGGGGTGAGTAGCTCCAGTTGGGTCTCCCAAAGAAGAAAGAAGTGTGCGACCGTGATACACAAATACTGTTGTGTGACTTCCACTGTCGCAGCCCACGTGTGACGTTCAAGCAATGCGTTCCTGTTCCGCATCAAAACGACTGGGTGCATGTAGAGTCCCGCGTGGGCAGTTACCCATCAACCAGAGCATCTGCAACACCCAAAGGAGCCCACAAGAGACACGAACGGGATGGCTCAATCCCTCAGATCCAAGCACCTGCGCTACTCCATGCAGAAAGCTGCAAATGAACCCGTTCAGGGCAAGGCTGATTGGTTCGTTGACGGGCAGTCTCGGCTCACGCGTCCTTTGGACCGACCTATAGTCCTCAAAGGTCTCAAGTGGGACGAGTCACTAGCGAATGGATTCGTTTGCTGCCAAGTACTTACACTGTAGTTGTCTTCTCTTGTGGACGGCACTGACGTCGATTGCTGCAGCCAAAGAACCTCTGTACAAAAGAGTTTGGAGTATCACGTCACCTCACTGACTGGCAGGCACTGACGTCTGGACCCCACACATGACCAACAGCGAACGGATGGATGGAATCGAGTTGTCAAGGAGTTCTTGACGGCCAGACACACATCCTCCACCAGGTCTTTCGGTCGCCAGGCTGGCAACACGATCACCTTGGATGCGGCGATCGAGCTGGGCATGGTATTGGCAGGAGAAAGTCTCTTTGCAGCAACGGCGGTGCTTTGGTAGAGACTGTGGCTTGACTTGAGGAGTGTCAACGTGTATTGTATCGTCTAGCCGACGACAAGGCCATCAACAACCAGCAGAGAACGAGAGCTAGACACAGACAGACAGGCGGATTGAGAATCAATGCAGTACAAAATGCCACCACACCTTCTCTTTTCATTCCAAGTCCTTGTGAGCTGATCAACCTGTGCGACTATTGGAGACAGAAAAGTCCCCCATGCACACCACTCCGGTGGGTCATTGGCTATAATCCGACATGATCTTGCTCACGACGTCGTACTCGGAGACTTCCTGCAGCATTCGCAGCTGGTTTTCTTCTCGTCGAAGCTTTTCAAGCCGTCGAAGACGACACATCAACACGATGATCAGGATCAGCGTCAGTCCACTCGCGCAACCCAAGACGATGACCCAAATGGTCGACGAACTCCAATTGCTACGGGCATTTGCCGTCGAGTTGAGTGGATCATCCCGTTTGTTCTTGTCGGTGTCGTTGGCCGACGAGTTGCTGTCCCCGTCAAACGCGTCCGAAGTACCAAACAGTGCGACGCTCTGGAGCGCCGGGACATCAAACTTGAAGGTCGACGCGGCGTCGGCCAGTTGGTCCACGCACGAAGAGTTTACAGCAGCCAAGTTGCCCAAAGCTTGAACAAAAGACCCGATAATGATCTTGGCACAGTTAGCAGCGGCAGTGTTGGATCCTGTCGCCGCAGCAAGAAGCGAAGAAGCTCGTGAAGTCATAGAAGGGATCTGCACCAGTGAGTGGCTGGACGAAAGGTTTGCGAGCAGCGTCTGTGCGTGCCGCACGTTGGTGTATGGATTCAGCTCACTCTGAATGCAAAGCACGCTGGGCAGAGACCCCGAGAGAGAGGTCAAGCCGCCTGGTTTCCAGAAGGGGCGCTTGTCGTATGAAAGCGCCGGCGTCTCACTCGCAGAGCTTCTCAGGGCTGTGGCATTGCAGACCGGATCATTTCGTCTCGTGAACGCACACATTTTGTCGACTCTGGTGAACACCGCGCCATCGCTCATGGATGCGGCCACGAAGCTCTGCTGTAAGGACTCTTTACTGGGACTCGGCGTCGGCCAGCGTTCGGCAAACGTGAGAAAGTCCACAAAGAGCTTTGGATCACTGGTGGTCATGGCCTTTTGGTTCTCAAAGTACACGCGAAGCACCCTCTGATCACGTTCACGACAGTTGGCCATGCGTGCGACCAACACAGGGATCTCACTGGTGGCCGAGCTCGAGCTGCTGGTGAACTTCATCGCCAAGAATCTACGAAAGCTGTACGAGCCATCAATGCTCGAGCCGTCCGTTTGTTGTCTTTGCAGGTAGTTGCTAAAGGACTCAAGACACGGCGCGATGGAGCTGTTGGTGGACGGATGGTCCATGGCTTCCAGAAGCTGCTGCAGTTGCTGGTCGATGGGTTTCTGCTGGAAATGGGGCGCACATTGCGGATCGTCCATGCATCGTCCGAAGAAAACCTCCGCCACTGAGCCAAAGTCGGCGTCCCGGTCGGTCACTGACGGTGCCACAAGGTTGTCCAGCACAAAGCCCCGGATCTGGGGCACCTGTAGCTGCATCAGCGCCTGGGTTGCCAGTGTTCCGGTGCCAAAGCCGTACACAAATACTTTGGCACTCGCCAGAAAGGTCTGCATGAACACGGCCAGGTCCTTGGCAATGCTGGCGATTGAGAAGCTGGCGAGACTGGGGCCAAACATGTCGACGAGATCGCTCGCGCATGCCGAGACTTCGTCCAACGTGACTTGCTGCATGCCGGGACTTCCCGCAGTCGTGGACTGGGCCGCGATGCAGTCAAATGGCGTGCTTTTGCCGGTGCCGCGAGGATGCATCATGTACACGTTGGCCTTGCCGTCCAGTTGGTAGTAGAGCTGCTGGGCCGTGGCTTCGATTTCATCGCCAGCGGGTTGCAGCGGCCCCAAGAGCCACACGTTGACACCGTTGGCCGGCGACGCCGAAGCCGAGGAATTCGACGAGTTGGCCGCCAAAATGCGTTTGACAAACAGTTGCACCGTGCGAAACCTGTCGTCCTGGCAGATGCCGTCGTAACACAACGGCGCGATGATCAGTGCGCACTGAGTGCGCTGGGACGCGACGGGCGGCGTAGTCGAAGCCGAAGCCGAAGCCGAAGAAGAGCTGGTGTTGGCCACGGCATCGACTTCGAGTTGCACGCTGGCGATTTCTTCAAAGAGATTGCAGGGCTGCCAGCCACTGGCACTGGTGGCCTGCAGAAAATGCTGGCCACGAGCAGCCAAAGTCGGGGTCGTCCCGCCACCAAACGATGCGGAAAACACCAGCAACAGCACCAACAACACGGAGGAAAGTGAAAACCCCATGCAAACGACTTGGCTTTGCGGTCTACGCGCTGCAAAAGCGCCGCCAAAGTGACAAACGACTTGGTGCACATGACGGGTCCCAGGTCGTCGTCGAAGCCGATAAGAAGTTGAAGCACAGAGGCTACTATTCGGATAGAGACGTCGACTCAGATGGGAGAGAGACTCAGATTCGCTCGAATCAGATGCGAATCAGATGCGGCAGCTGCAACTGCTGACTTGACAGGCAACTGACAGATCTCTTATGAGCGTGTGCCTGTCGGTTGCCCAACTCACCGCCTGGGAAGGAGAAAAGTGTATGGTATCCACATTCACAATGCCACAGCCATTTGGCCGGTCCCTTACAACAGACCATTACGCAAAGCGTCGCTTGCCACTCCACCCATGTGATGGATCTACTATCATCTCGCTCATCATTCGCCATGGCAGAGTGTACTGCACGTCGAGCCAGTTGCTACCCACCTTCACTCGGGGTTTCAACTGCGAATATCGAGGGTTTCGTGCTTCAGTACTCCTCAAGAGCCGGCACAAAGCTTTTCATCATGTGCAGAACATTTGTGATTACTTGGGTGTTGGCACAATGCAATGCCATCTTGTACCGATATTGGCTTCCCACCACTGGGACTTTGTGGATGAAATGGATCCAACAAACCGTTCTTTACGCACCAGCTGTTTGTTCCAGTATGCGGCCTACCTTCCACTCAAGAGACCCACCATGCCAATGCCAATCAATCCGCTTGCTGTCTTAACAATCGATTGGTTGTTCTCATTCATCAATTTGCCTTCGAGCAACAACCCACCCGAGTCATCAAGCTGTCGATTATCAGCCCGACCATGCTCTACACGACCAAGAACCCAACATCCCGCGCTCATGCACGCGTGGTATTGGCTGTCGGTCTGTTGATCGCCTGTGGCCATGTCACCGGAGCACAAGAACCAGCCTACCTTGCAACTACTATCTACAGCAATGCCTATTGCGCCGGCACCCCGCCAATGATCGAATACAGTGTTGGTAACGATGGCGATTCGCATTGTGCACAGGGTGTCGATGGCAACTCTTGGACCGAGGATCTCTGGGTCGTGGACTTGTACGCGCATTCCATGAAGCAATTTGGTGGGACTTCGTTCATTCTTCGCAGCAAAGTGGACGCGTGTAGCGTCAACGTCTTGTCGGCCGTGTTTCACGAAGCCGTGGCTTACGCCGCGTCCGGCCAATGCTACAAGTATCACAGCAAGAATGGCTGGGTGAGTTTGAGCGCGGCCATTCGCAACAACACGGCGACGTTTCGTCAATTCACGGACGACATTTGCCAGAAAGAGGACACCAAGAACTCGCTCGAACTCATGGCGCACGCCAGCAAGACAGGTGCTGGGTATTGCAAGGCAGGGTGGTTGTGGCAGGTCTTCGACAGCACGGGCCAAAACTGGAACGAATCAGCTCCTGAACCCACTCAAGCTGCGCCGCCCACCACGTCCCCGGTTGCCACCACTTTTAACAAGCCTTTGGCGGATCGTGACGCCACGTCGAGTTTCCCGCCAGTAGCTACATCGCTCAAGAATCCGACCCAAACGTCTTCGTCCTCTATCTTGATGGCAATGGATGGTGTTGGTCTGTGGGTGCTGTGTGCAATGATGTTCGGGAGGTCGATTGGTCAGACGCTTCGACAGTAGAAGTAACCAGACGAAGCGCAAGGATCAAAAGAGACGGCAATACAATTCCATAGCTCTCGTTCAATCTCTTGCTCTCTGCACATTGGATCGTGGCATTGTTTGCGATGCGGAGAACCGTCCACTCGACCAGAGAGGCGACCTTTGAGCTGAGCTGCTCCACTTGCTCTCAAGGTGATGTTCAAGTTGGAGTGGCGTCGTCTGATTGGTCAAAATTGGACATGCCCAAACGTTTTTCTGGTTGGGATTGGCCCATCACCTGCTGTACTGTACACATCAATTGATGTCGCATCAATCAGTCCATCTCCTTTCTTGATGGAATCAGAATCAGTCACCAACACAAGTGAGCTCAAAGCGTTCAAACTGCAAGAGAAAGAAGAAGAAGAAGAAGAAGAAGAAGGCCACCCACCACCTTGCAAAGCGTTTTTCAAGTAGAACAATCTTTCTGGCCGTTTCACAAAGAAGAAAAGCCCACAGGACAGCCAAGTTTGGATAGCCCCTGGCGTTGCATGTCTTCTTCTCTCGTTTGGAGGTGCCAGGTGTTTGCCACTGGTGCTGGGTTGTCTTCTTCTTCTTCTTCTTCTTGTCTCTGTGTTTGTCCACCAGTCTGACTCTGAAGAATCCGCTTGGATCCGTTCCTTCCATGCATTGCTTCCTCTACACTGTCATTTATAGACAGCCAAGACCCCCCACCCGTGAGTAACGCCAACGTCTTGGGATGAACTGCAACCTGGTTCTGGCTCTTGGCAGCCAAACCCTCCTTTAGAAAAACTAAAATTCAGATGGGTCCATGCACCGTTGCATCTCTGAGATTCACGCTGACGTCATTACTACCCCCAAGTGATTCACTGGTGACGCTTTTTCCTGCCCATGCATTCAGTTCGCTCCTGAAAAGGTGGCAGTGTGACAGCCAGTTGGAAACTCGCAGGCTCAATGGCAAACCTCGCAGGTCCGCAAATGACGGCAACTCGTAATAGCAACAACAGCAATAGTAAATCCAAGTCGCTAGCCAGCATCAAGAAGCTGTCGTGGCTCGAGATCTGGCTCTGGTGGCTCGTGTTGGTCTGCATGGAGTGCTCATGCCTGGTCACGAGCTGCATGGACACCTGTCGATCGCTGCTTCGTGCGTCCATGGGTTCAACACGGCGAAACGTACGCCAGCCAACGCGATCAAGACAAGTGACGACGCGGCTGCGCTTGTAGTTGCATCCGAAGAGGCGTGTTGAGTCCCTGGGGGGCGGGGGGGGGGGGGGTCGATCATCAATTCTGCATGTTAGTGAGTGAGGTGGAGTGTGTGTGTGTGTGTGTGTTGGAGTAAAACGAGTGAATGGAGGTGAAGCAAAGCGTCCGAAGGAAAACAGCCAGCGCTTCGTAAAAGAGCAGAAAATGCATCATTAAAGGCACCATTGGGTGTGCGACTTGTTATCCATGCGCTTGGCATCGGTCTACTTCCCTGTCAGAATGAAGTCCAGTCTCGTGCTATACGACGCCCCAAAATCCACAAAACACACCATTCGAGAGCTCTTTTGATAGTGAATTCAACAAGTCCTCGTTTGTGGCTTTCCACACGTGTCACCACCTCCACAAAGAGCCATCTTTGACGCCTTCGGCATGACCAAAACTTGGTCCCAACTGACTTTTTCCGGTTCCGCAACCTCAAGGACCCTGACTTGGCACCTCAACGGCTATTGGTGTGGACCACACCGTGGATCCGGCCCCATCTCCACCTAGTTTTCCGAAAGGGCCGCCGTCCCACCCGCCTGGCTGAGATCTTTGCCCCTTTGACCTTCATGGCGCCGCGTGTTTGGCGCGTTCAAGCAGCCGTTTGGCTCTGGATCGGCTTTCAGCTAGTGGCTTTGGCGACTGGCAAAGTTTCCAGTTCTTTCCATGCTGCTGGCGTGCGCAAGAGACTGTTCAATCTCGATTCCCACGCCAAATTCTGGACACGCCGCTCGCCCGCCGTCGGTAGCCAGCAAATCAACTTCAAACTGCTGCTAAACAAGAAGAAAAGCGATGCAGAACTGCGTCAAATTCTTCAACAAGTGTCGGACGTACGCTCGGCTTCCTACGGCCAGTATCTCGACGCTCACCAGCTGCAACAAGTGTGGCAGCCCTCACGCAACGCGCTCCAGGCAGTCTCGCAACTGGTACAGCAATATGACAACTTGAATAGCTCTGTGGTGCAGTCGTTTGGCGATCATCTGGTCCTCAAGATGCCCGTGGACGTGGCGGAACAAGTGTTTGCCACGCAATTACACGAGTACGTGAACCGCCAGGACGCATCGCTACGGGTCGTGCGACCAAGAGACACCTACGTGATCCCGGAGGAAATTGCACCGTTTGTGCTGTTTATCGACGGTCTGGAGAGTCTTCCGACAATCGCTCAGGCCCAAGTGATGCGCCAGAAGCAGCTCAACCGCCAGCGGCGAAACCCGCGCGGGAGTCCCGTGCTAGAGCCCGCCGTGCAGCTTGAAGCCCAGCAACCGACCGCGGATGATGCAGCTCAAGCAGCGCAGTTTGCAACCTATGCGACCCCAGACAAGATCCGCAAGCAGTATGGCATCCCCAGCGGCGTCAATGCGGGCTTTCAACAGCAGAATGCCATTGTGGTTGCGACGTTTTTGATGGAAACATACTCGGAGAGCGATTTGCGCACTTTTTACAGCACTTTTGAGGCCAAAGAACTGCCGGAGTCGCTGATGCCGTCGCATTCGGACTATTGTCTGAGCGATTCACCGACTGGCGAGGCCTCATTGGACGCCCAAGTGATGGTGGCGTTTTCTGGGAGTGATTCAATCCACATGCTTTGCTACAACCATTTGCGTGACCCCATGTCGCCATATCAAGACGACAACCAAGAGCCGTTTCTGGCGTTTTTGCAGGATGTAAACGCCATGGATCCTCCACCAGGTGTCGTCAGTATCAGCTACACGGATGATGAGTGTGCAATGCCCGTAGAGTACGCTATGGCCGTCAACCATGAGCTCATGAAGGCTGCCATGAAAGGCATCTCAGTGATCAATTCGGCCGGAGATTCGGGTGTTCAAGGAAGCCACTTGGCTGCCGACTTTTGCAAACGTCCTGGCTGCTCCAGGTTTGAAGCCATGTTCCCCGCGTCGTCTCCGTTCATCACGAGCGTCGGCGGCACCAAACTGTTGCTCGGCGAAGAGCAAATCGATGGCCGTTTCAAGGAAGTCGTGGTATCCACGGCTTCGGGCTCCACTGTCACAACCGGTGGTGGCTTTAGCAATCTCTTCGACCAGCCAGAGTACCAACGCGAAGCCGTACAGCAGTACCTCAAGCTTGCCGACCAAAAGAACCTGACGCATTTGTTCAACACACGAGGAAGAGCGTACCCGGATGTGGCAGCCGTGGGCTCGGATTTCCCATCCTTTGTCAAGGGAGATCTGGGAACAACCGATGGCACCAGCATATCGGCGCCGATCGTGGCCTCGATGGTCGCGCTGGTCAACAAACAACGCCTGGAAAGCGGTCGTCCACCGTTGGGTTTTCTCAATCCGCTTCTGTATCAGGTACGAAGGCGCTTCACACTTGGCGGATCCTTTCGCGTAAAGGCTGATGGTTCTTGGTGCGTGGTGCAAATAGATGGAAAAGCACTGTCCTGCCGTGTTCCACGATGTGCAGGATGGAGACAACGCGTGTGGCACTCCGGCCCTGGGTTGCTGCCCAACTGGTCACTTTGCGGCGCCTGGATGGGATGCCACGACAGGTTCGCGCTTGCTTGTCGCCCTGGTGATGATTAGACGGTGGATTCAATGTATGCTCTTGTTGTGATGGCTCGTTGCTGCTGTGTAGGACTCGGCACCATCTCGTTGGAGACGTTTGCGGCCAAAATCGACGACTGCCTTGCACAGATTCGTCTCGAAGCCGTTGACCACGTTCGACGGCGCCAGGATTTGTTGTCGCGTGGATCACGCATGGAGCAATCCGTCACGGAAGCCGTGTATTTCTCGAGTGTATTGGCCGGCGTCGCGTTGTGCAGCGTGTTGTTCACGTTGCGCCACAAATTGTTTGTCGGGTCCATCAACGAACGCTATGCGTCGTGTGGCTTTGCACGGGATTCCGCGTTGGAAAAGCTGCTCGGTGCGGACGATGAGCAGTAAAAAGGCAGACAGCGAGGTGGAGTAATGTACAGTGAAGAGCGTAAGAGAACCGAAGCCCAGAGGAAGCGAAAGACGATGAAGTAACCACCGAAGAAGAAGAGGAAGAAGAAGAAGAAGAAGAAGGCAAAGCAACACGAACACCCGTGTGGTCGCCCTTGCATTTGATAATTTACAGTTCGTGCGATCGGCTTATTGAGCAAAAATGACTGGTGGGGAGGGCTCTGGGACGAGGCGTTAGATCTTTTGCATGCAGCTCTCGTAGGTCGGGATCATGTACCTGGGACACGAAACCAAGCAAGAGAGAGAGAGAGCGCTTGTGAGCTGGGTCTCGTCATTAGGCAGTCACACAAACAGACAGCCCTTGGACTCACTTGATATTGACAAAAGCATCCGGTCCGCCATGTCTTTCGAGTAAATGAAGCGTGTCCATGATCAAGTCGCCGAGGTTTTCTTGCCGGCGTTGGCCGTAGTCAATGGCGTCGCCACAGTTGACGCGCTTGGTGATGAAGAGATTGAACACGGTCAGCAATTGGCGGTAATACGGCACCAACGCTTCGCCTGCAAACGGACAGCAAGTCACGAGCTTTTGCAACACTTTCATTTGCACACAGAGAATGTGGTGATGGCGGGTCATGAGGTTTTCTTTCATGGGTAGAATCAAGCGCGACACACAGGGTAGCGTGCGGTCCTGGCCCTTTTCCAGCAGATCCATGATGCCGTGCAGCGCTAGAAACTGATATGGCTCGTCCAGTTCACGAAGCCCTTCCATGAACAGCGGCAAGTAATGCACATAATCCAGTTGCGACAGATCCACTTGCCACTGGATCTTGCGCACCGCGCCGGCAAAGTTGACGCGCAGCGGCAGGTCGCCACGATCGTCTGTTGCACCATCCAAGAGCCCTGGTGAGTAAGCGCTAGGCAGGATACTTCCTCCAACCATAACCATTCTTTTCGGCACTTACAAAAGTATCGGAACTTGGTCTTTTCAACTTTTCGAGGCTTGAAGGCGCCTGTGGATTTAGGTCGTGGCGGGGCCGTGACGGGCTTTGGGATGCTCTTTGGCGGCTCAATGCCATTGTGTTTGAGCTGCAACAGTTGGTCCTGGTTGATGCCTACCAAACGCGGATCGTTGGGCTTTGGTTTGGTCACCGATCCGATGGCCGGGTGTTGGAAATGGGCTTCTGGCAGCTTTTTGTGGTGACGTAGTGGGAACGATGGCACCGTGCGAGGCAGCGGTGGGTGTTTGGTGGGCGAAGGCGCCAGTTGCATTTGGAGCGGGATGGACGCTCGGGCATGGCGTGGTTGGTGCTGTTGCAGATGCATTTTGGGCTTGACACTCACAAAGAGTTTGTCCTGGTCGTGGGTGGGGTCCGTCATGACGCGGCAATGCGGAGACGTGTTGGACTGCACAAGCGATGCGACCTTTCAAGCTCCAGGGTCGTTCCAATGAAAAGAAAAAAAAGCGAACGAGCCAGCCACAACAAGACTCAGAACGAAAAGCAATTCCACTCTTCAGCACCGTCGGAAATGACACGCCGTCAACGTCCCCTGCAGCCCACTTGCACCAAACAACCCACCCATGGCATCATTGGCCAAGACTCTCGGACCCTTGACCCCATGGAATAAGGCAAACAGGACAAAGTGGTATGCGGATAAACTTAGGATGGTTACCGATCCAAACACCGGTTTTGCTGTCCCGAATACAAACCATTGCTAAATTAGGAACACCCCGTCTGATTCATGCTGTCTGTCTGTCTGTCTGTCTGTCTGTCTGATTCTACTTGTTGGAGTCTGAGCGGGCAACTAAACCAAGCCACTGCTCAGAGAATGCCTTCTTTCTCCAACATGCGACGCAGTTCGCCGGAATTCTGCAGCGCTTCGACGTCGTCTCCGCCACCGATGGAGCGTTGTTTCAGAAACACGTTGGGCACCGTTCTTCTTCCTGGAAAATCCAAACAAATACAAGCGCATGTTAAGTAAATCACGACAAGGAAACAAGAGCCCAAGCACCACCACGCAACCGGTCATCTCCGCGAGCGCATTCTGGATGTCGGACCCCGTTGGCTCGTCGTTTTTGGTGTTGAGCTCCACCACGTGGAAGGCAACGCCTTCTCGACGCAACACGTTCTTGGCCTACCCAGTCCGAAAGTGTGGAGCCCACGAGTGAGAGAGCACGACCAAAAGCAAGTCAGTCAGTTTGGCCAAAGTACACATGTACGTGCATGCCTCTCGTAGGCGGGGCGAGGGGGCGAGCGAGGGGTTCAGCTCACCTTGGTGCAGTAAGGACAGTACGTCTTGCTGAAGACCGTGATGTTATTCTGGGTGGTCACACGCTCGATAAACGCACGTGCGGCAGCAGCACTGGCAGGAGTCGAGTTGGAGGCGCCCATTCTGTTCTCTTGTTGGATTGTGTGTGCTGGGATCCCACTCAGAAAAGTTGTTCGATGCTCCCATGGTCGGACATTTTCTTGGCCATCACCCCAATGTTTACATCAACATTGTGATGGGTCGTTTGGCTAATCAGCTGATGAGCTCAACACTATTGTGATGCTGATTGGCTCAAAATAGCTCTATGCTTCTGATTGGTCCATTCTATATCTCGTGCTCCCCAAGATCTGTCGTAGCTCACGTTAGTTCATTCTCCAACTTGCTGCGTGCTCCACTGCTCCATTGGTGTTCTTCGCTTCTTCCAAAAGCCCCGTCCCAAGTCTCAATCACTGTCGAAAGATGACTTCCAAGCCATTCGATCTCGTGGTGTATGGCGCGACTGGGTTCACCGGTGAACTTGTAACTTCCTATCTCCTCACCAATGACGAGACGGCTCTGACTGGCAGCGCCAAGCGCAAGTGGGCCATCGCGGGCCGCAGTGCCAGCAAACTGGCTCAAGTCAAGGACCGACTCAAGCAAAAGCACCCCGAGGTTGCGCCTCAAATCATCGACCAACTGCCTGTGGTCATCGCGGACGCTCACGACGCCCAAGCCATTGGGGAAATGGTCCAATCCACCAAAGTGGTGCTGTCCGTGACGGGTCCCTACGCCATCCATGGTTCCATTCTGGTCGAACAGTGCGTGGAAAATGGCGTGCACTACTGCGATCTCACGGGCGAAGTGATTTGGATCAACCAGATGATCAAGAAACACGAAGCCCGTGCCAAAGAAACTGGCGCGCGCATTGTCCATTGCTGCGGCTTTGAGTCCATCCCGTCGGAAGTGTCGGCATTCTCTGTGGCCGACCACATGCGCAAGAAGCAAAACAAAGAAGTCGGCGAGATTGCGACCTTTTTGACGCGTCTGAAAGGTGGCGTCAGCGGTGGCACTTTGGCCAGTGTGCTCAACATGTTTGAGAGCAACTCTGTCAAGGAGTTCAAGCGCTCGGCCGAGCCGTTTTACCTGCTGGACGAATCGGCCCAGCAGCACAAGCAACAACTGCAGTTGTACAAACCCAACTCGCTGCGTCTCACCCTCAAGTGGGAGCCTGACCTTAACAAGTGGTCCTCATGGTTCATCGGCAGCGCTGGCAACGCCACCGTGGTGCACCGTACCAATCACTTGCTCAATGATTACTACGGCAGCAAACTGGTCTACCGCGAACGCTTTGCCATTGGCAACTTTTTCAGCCAGTTGTTTGCCACGATTGGTCTGATCTTCTTCTCGGCGTGCCTCAACTTTCGGTTTTCGCGCTTCGTGATCTCCAAGCTGGTGCCATCGCCTGGCACAGGTCCGTCCGAGTACATGCAGCGCACTGGGTACTTTGAGATGAAGTCCTTTGGCTACGACATCAACCATAAACTGGCTGTCAAGGCCACCGTCAGTGGCGCCGGCGACCCAGGATACTTTCTGACCGCTCGTATGATCTCCGAGTGTGCTCTGGCGCTGGCCAACGACGAGACTTTTGATGGCAAAGCCGTGAAGGGCGGCTTTTGGACGCCCATTTCGGCGTTTGGCTCGTCCATTGTGAACCGTTTGACTTCAAAACGTCTGTTTAACGTGCAAGTGGAAGAGACCAGTTAGGTTGTGAGCTTGTAGCTATCCTCGTCCGTTTTGTGTATAAACCCAGTTTAACTTTATCATTCGCTTTTCCTATCCATCTTCTTTTCATTTCCTTTGACCGAGCTCTGCGCCGATTTGCGCCGTTCTTCTCGGAGAATGATGGAGAGTTTACGTGCTGTGATCATGTTCTCAAACGTGTCTTTGCCAAAGCTTTTCTCAC
>JAMFLO010000300.1:0-42292 GCA_027475765.1 Paralagenidium karlingii
TATCCTATTGCTTGGTTCTGAGATTCCTGACATGTCGTAAAATTGTTGGATTGTTTGTATAACATATCAGATAAACCAACCTCACTTATTATCCATTTAGGAAAATATTCGCTTCGTCACAGAATCACTTTGTTCCTTGTGTTCCAAAGCTGCCTATCGTTCACTTTGGTTGGGACTCCGAGAATACAGAAAACACCGAGAATACCGGGATACCTGAGAAGCTGTCACTCTGGTGCTTGAAAGTATTGAGAATTTTCTTCCACCATTCACAAATGCGTGCCTGGTCAGATCTCGTCATTGCATCATCACACCATTGCATCATTATACCATTGTCTTCAGTGTCACTTCTTGTTCTTGATGTTGTTGTTGCTGTTGTTGTTGCTGTCCAGCCAGTCTTGTTTTCTTGGACACAAGTCTCAGTCATCAGCCGCGTTGTCTTGATGAGAGCTTCTCGTACTGAGTTGGATCAGTTAGTCCTCCAGCATACGACGTTTGGTTTGTGTTTCTTCAAGAAGCTTGTGGTGGCTTGTTGTGATCGTTTGGATTGTCAGCGGCTTGGATCGTAATGGATGCATTGGCAGTGGTGTCAGCATTAGTGTTTGCTGCCTTGATGCAGTAGCTTCAAAGGTTGGTTGCAACAGTCCTTGTGGTTCATCCAAAGCCTTCGGCATGTTGATCAGTGGCATTTGTTCCTTGAACCAACTCGTCTACCACTGCAATTTGTCGACCAGTTGATGAAGCTGCTGGTTCTCCAGCACTAAGCGACTCTGAGCGGTTCGGCACTGGTCCAATCCCTCTTGAACTTGGTGCGTTTTATCGTTGGCAATCTGCTTCAATGGCGATTTGAATCATGTGATATCTTTGTGCGTTTGGATCAGCAGCACCGCGTTGTCTACCACTTCATTTGTTTGCACTTCCACCATCACGCGTTTGGTCAAATCGACTGTTTGGCAATTGTCATCCAGCGAACTCTGTAGCAATCTTGTTAGCTTGGAACTCGGCGCTATCATGCTTGTCGCTGTCTGTTGATTTGTTCACACCACAAAAGCTACTGACCATCAATAAAATTCCTTTAGAACCCTTGGAACTATTTTAGCAAAGTCATTGCTTCATTTCATTTTTCTGCATTGCCGTCCAGTCATATATCACATGCTTTTTGAGTTCACTTGTATAGTTCAGTTCATATCTCTTGGTCGCTTTCTTGTGAACTCTCCCTGCTTGGTGCTTGTCTCACTAAGTTGGACTGGAATAGGCATAACATACCCATATCCTATTGCTTGGTTCTGAGATTCCTGACATGTCGTAAAATTGTTGGCTTGTTTGTATAACATATCAGATAAACAAACCTCACTTATTATCCATTTAGGAAATTATTCACTTCGTCACACCGGCTTCAGATCTGGAGACGCGAATTGCACCACACTCTCGAGGACCATTTCGTCCTGGCATTCGCTGTTTGAGCCACCGCCACGAGGTACAGGAGGTGCTCTTGCCACGTGCGTTTCGGATCCTTGCGCGCCGTGAACAGCTTCATTGCTTGAGCCGACGAGAGACTTGTCTTGAAGGCGTCATTCATCCGATCGAGGATGAACCAGAGTGCAGGTGTGTCGTTCCACCAGCGAGACACTTGACGGTTGAAGTAGCGCTCGGCTACGCCTTGGAGGTGGTGACTGAGGACTTCAACCTTGACGTCTTCGCTCCACTGATATCCGCACGCGGCTTCGGCGTAGGTGACAGCTCTGAAGAATCGTTGTCCCCACGCGTAGAAGTCGGAGCCGAGGCCTTCGTAGACTTCTTTGCCGTCGAAAGGTCTGATGTTCAGCTTGTAGTCCCTACTCGATGGGACTGGTTTGGGCATTGGCCGCCACATGGGTCCTTATAACACCATAGTCGGGTGTCGAAAGCTTGGTTGGCCTCCTTCCGCTTGATGCATTGGCATGGCTATGTCGTCTGGCCCTCCGAGAGACTTGATCCTCATACACTGCGATGCGAGCGGGCGAAACGGCTGCCTTCTTCATTCGCGCGCCGCGAAGCTTGATCCATTTGAAGAGACGCAAGGTGCTTCTCAACCCTGTCGAGGAGTTCCACCATCCTGTCGATGCTCGACATGGGTTGTGGTGTTGGCGCCACTGGTTCACGCTGCGCCACCGAGAATACCATTTGTGGTGGTGAGTCTGCGGTCTTCATTTCTTCTTCTTCGTCGTCGAACGGCATGCTTGGAGAGTCTTCGACGTTGCTTGGGCTCATAACCTGTTGTAAATGTTGTTTGCACAGGCGAGAGGGACGCTGAAGATAGCCGTAGAAGATAGAAGTTAACTTGCGTGGTTGAAAGTTGTTTTGGAACTGAGAGGTATTGCAGGGCCAGTTAGGAACGTAACATGCACAATGATATCCAAATCTAAGCGTATCCTAAGTCCTATCCTTCTCTATCCTTGTTGCCTTGCCCTGTCTTGTCTGAGTCTTGCCCTGTCTGATATCTGGGTCTTCGCTGCACTTGATTGGTTGATTACTCTTCTGATCTGGTTTGCGATTGGTTGGCGTCTTGTTGTCCCATCGCTTCGTATCCCTTGCGGCGGAAGAATGCCAAGTCTTCTTCAGATCATAGTCGATCCTCAACAGGTTTAGCGCTTTTTCTTGTCAGCCGTTGCCGCTGGATGTCGTGATCGCGCTACTGGTGGTGTTGGTCGCCATTGGTAACGTGGTCGCCGATGGATAATGGTGGTGTGTGATTGGTATCTAGGCTTCTTGTTGTTACTGGCTCCTCAGGTGTCGACGTCCTCTTGGACTTGCGCATTTGCGGTTGCAGTGAAACGGTCCGTTGCTTGCCTTTCTTGGTTTAATGCCAATGGTGCACCGTCTCTCGTGCTTTGTCTTCTTCTTCTGACTCCTTCTCTTCTAATTGGTTTCTTCCTGTGCACTCAATGTTATTACCGCAGTGCTTGATCTTGGGGCTGGATGTCAACACCGCATCTCAACTTTCTTTTTCGTTTGGATGGTAATCTATTTCTTAGATAGTCCACTAAGCGGCGACCTTTTCTTCTCTAGCACACGAGTCTATCTCTGCTTGCACGCCTTTGTGTTTCTTGAGACTTGATGTTCTTGGGTTTTGTTGGCTTCTGGAGCACCATGCGTTTGGGCTTTCAACAAAAGTCTCGGCTTGGACGAAATCGTTTTGCTCTAAGTTGATGTGCCACCGCACACACAAGAGAAAACAGTCTTTTTCATGTTGCGCACCTCCAACGCGAGGACCTTGGAGCAACCGAATGCCGACGCTCATATCGCTTGGGCAATTGGCATCGGTTGCAACGCCCGATTCAACGAGAGCACTGTGGGTTTTGCTGTACTCCACTTGGCAAACCCAAAGCATCTCAACCCTGAGACGAGCAGTCAGTCGCCGCGAAGCTCCCAGCTCAAAACCCACGTGTATCGACTCCTTCGCGCCCAACGACCCACCACACGACAGATCTCAGCGGCTTGGAAGAACCTATGGAGGATCCTAGCAGTGGAAACGTGCCGCGCCATTAGGTCAGCGCGCAACCGCGTAATATGGAACTCTACCGCCCAATACAATAACGATCACCGTGACAAACTCGACCACACCACCCGCTCATGCCGCGAAACAATCAGCAATATGGAAAGTACGACCTCCCTAGAAGCCACCATCTCGGTTCTCCCTAGTCACATTCGGACGGCGATGATCCAAGTGCGAGAACAGCAACTGCGGGCGGCCCGATGGCGGCAGGAGCAGCCAACCCAAGCACCCCAACCACTGAACCTCCCGTGTGCCAACAAATTCCTTTTGAAAGCAGCTTGACGCCTTCTATTAATGCAATCTAATAATTGATTGAAAATAGGAAAATACTCGGCTTGACAACAGAACGCACGAGAAACAACCTTGCTGCGCAGTACCAAACGCAACAGAAGCTGGACTTTGTTAGACTTTGCCGCTTCCACTTGCCGTTGCGGGACCCAAACTGTGCTCCTCAACACAGTTTGAGTTCGAAATGCCGCCCGAAAGAAGTTTTGTGTGGTCTTGTGTTTCTGACCACAGACACAGGTCGCTCAGCCACCACGGCGCTGAGGCTTGCTCATGCAAAAGGAATTGGGTCAACTGCGGCTGCCGTTGCTCTCATGGCAATGAAGGCCATTCGGTCTTAGTGTGATTCGGTTGGGTGGACAGCTCTGGCGTCTATTTCTTCCCATTAAAGAGGTGCTCACCGTCACCGCCCCGGTTGAGCTAGGTTGTGTGCATTTGCGCGGGTCCTGTGGATGAGTTCCTCTCCTTGGTTTCCTGTGCTCACGTTTGCTTCTCTGTCTTGGTGCTCGTGGTCTCCGTCCCGCGTTTCATCACAGTTTGCGGCAGCTTCACGTGCGTGTCGCCACCGCTGCTTCCAATTCTGCTGGTGCAAGAGTTCATGAAGCGTGAAGAGTGTGGTGTGTATCAAGTCTCGTGACTCGAGTCCTTATCTGATGGGCTACGTTGTTCCAAGTCAATGTGGTATGGTAGTCGTGTTGAAACATGGTGTCCACAGTGGTTATTGCCTTGGATGCATTCCTTTTCACCAGCCATGGAAAGATTAATCGAGCAGCTCTTCCAGATGCGGAGTTAGCAGTCCGCACGTGCAGTGCGGATTCAGTGCTCGACAGAGATATGCATCTCTGTCGCTATAACACTGATCTCCACGCATCATTCATCATGCTGGGTGGCTATCTCTGGTGCGATCATCTGAATGAACTAATGCATCCTAGGGTTACTCTGCATGGCGTTTGGCACTTCAAGTGCATTTCGGTTGCCAAAGTAAAGTGTACGAGTTGGCCGTCAAGTGTCGGAGAGTTGTAACAGCGTCTTCCTCCAAATGTGCGACCCCTTCAAGTAGAGGCCATCGTCGGTGTCAACAAAGCCCCATCAGTTAACAGTTGAAGTACAGCACCCACAACCGTTCGAATTGACATGGATGCAAGACCAGGCGCTCTGAAATGGTGTTGAGACGAAAAGTGACACCAAGACTCCCCAACTGTTCTCGCCTTTTTGTTTCCAATCTTAGCCATCAGGACTTGAACAGTGCATTTGACACAAACGTCTACAGCAACTGTGAATTGCAAACACACTCGTAACCAGCCAGGGCATTTGACCGTGGCCGGCTCAGCTGGGCGCATGGTGGAGGCAAACGGTGCAGTGTGCACTTTGTTTGTGGCTCTTGAAGGCATGAACCAGTCAATGGATCGATGATGGCAAGGTCAAGAGAGTAACAACCCTGATGAAAGCACAGAAGAAACCAACAAACTCCATGAATGCACGGATGGCTGTGCCATGCGTGGGTCAACATGACTGTGTTTGCAGAGCCTTTGACACTCCCAAAAAGCGGCAACACCAAATGAATGAGCCGAACCTCACAGATAGAAATGCCAACTGCAGCGTTTGGACCTGTTCAAGTAGCCCCAGCAAAGACCGATCCAATCCTACGGCATGAATCGCGGGATTCATAAATGTGCCAGTATGACTCCCACCAGGAGATACACTCTCGAGGATATCCTTGCGGTCATCAAGATACTGACATAGCCAATGAACCAGAGTCTCCCAGGCATCTCTCGCATCTCTCGTGAAGACCAATGGAACAAGAACAATGTAGTCAAGACTTGATTTTTCAAGTGTTTTGTGGTCGCTTCCTGCGCTACATACAGTCAACAAATCAGGCGGATGCAAAACGAGCCAAGCAGATCTACGAAGTGATAGCGAAAGAAGCCAACGCAAATCGTGCGAAGAATGGAAACTCAAGCCTCCTGAGCAGGAGTTTCGACGGATTCGTACTTGGGCGAACGATCGACCTGAGCGTTCTTGTTGAAGAGTGCCTCAATGTCCTCGAGCAACAATCCCTTGGTCTCGGGGCACATGTAATACGTGAAGAACCAGCACGACGAGCAAAGAGCTGTGAACATGAAGAACACACCGTTCACGCCCAACGCAGGGAACAACTTGACGACGTTCATCATGATGCCGCCAGCCAGCCAATTGGCCAGCGTCGACAAGGACACAGCCTTGGAACGAATATTCAACGGGAAGATCTCGGCAGGGTACACCCAGCAGATGGGGCCCCACGAGATGGCAAAATTGAAGATGAAGAAGCAGCACGCAACAATCATCAACCAACCCCAGAAAGCATCGCAGTCGGTTTCACCATCCGAACCCGAGCCCGAAGAACCCGAGGCAGACGTATCGTCGGTCGTCGAGCAGCCAGCGGTGTACGAGATGGCGCAGACTCCATGGCCAATGCACATGCCAATAGCGCCCATCAACAACAGCTTGCGACGACCCACGGTGTCGACCAAGCGCATAGCAGGGATCGTACTCAAACAATTGACAGTTGACAGGATCACACCAGCCAACACACCATTGCCGATGACGCTCTCGAAGACGATACCACCGTACACGAACACAGGGTTGATACCCGTGAGCTGTTGCAGGAATTGCAGAGCCATGGCGATCCACACACGACGCTTCACGGTCGGGCCAAACACATCGCCCCATGTCACTTGGTCACCTTCAGCCTCGATTTGGTCGCCGATGGCCTTGAGTTCATGATGCACATTTTCGGTCTGACGAAGACGCTTGAGCACTGCTTCAGCGCAATCACGGCCTTTGTGCTGGTAGGTCCACCGTGGGCTCTCTGGCACACAGAAGATACCACACATGACAATCACTGGCGCAAACACAGCGACACCATTGGTGATTCGCCAACCATGGTCGACGTTTTCGATTGCAATGTTGACGAGATTGGCCATCAAGAGACCAATGACGATGGTCATTTGCATGAACCCGGAAAGCAGACCTCGCAGTTCCTTGGGAGCCATTTCAGCGCCGAAAAGAGGAAGCGAAAACGACGAGTTGCCGACGCCCATGCCTTGCACAAAACGAGCAAACAGCACACAAGTGCGTTTGTGATCCGGTGTGAAGCACACCCACGAGGTACCGATGCAGAACAACAAGCCGGCATTGAAGACCGTGAAGCGACGACCAAAGCGATCCGCGACCCAGCCACCCACAAGTGCACCAAACATGCAACCAATGTAGTAGGTCATGTTGTACCAGGTGGTGAAGTTGACCCAATTGGAGGGCAATTTGTCGGCATCTTTCTGACAATCCTTCAAACTATTGCCACGACCACCATGGTCGTCGCCCATGCCAACGCAAAAACTCTCTAGGAAAGAGTCCATGACCAACACACCACCGGTCACACCTTGATCGTAGCCAAAGAAAATACCACCGAGCGAGGCAAAGACGCACACAATGATGGCATACGTGCGGGTGCCTTCCGTCGGGGCATCGTCGAACTCGCCGTCCGTCTGGATGGGAATTGCAGCACCGCCCATGGTTGAACTGAGAGGGTTGGGTGGGTTTGTTTGGTTTGCTTTCTCTTTCGACTTGAGCGGTCCAAGATAAAATCGAAAATGAGCACAACGTACAAACCTTGGTGGTTATTGGCAGGGGATTCCGATCCCACGTCAAGAGTACTGTAACCTCGCCCCTCCGCGTGTAGGTGGTTGACCGCGACTCTGGGTGCGTGTTGGCGGCAGCGGCTCCAACAGATGTAAATCGGGTTCATAGACATGGGGGGAGACTTGAAGCAACGAGGGGCGGCTCGTCTAGGTCCACGCAAGCCGCGCTGACCAATCCGTTGAGGCATCAACTTGTTGTTGAAGTTGGACCAGTTTCTTTCTTTTTTTTACGTTGCCACTTGGAAGCCCAGCACCAGCATCTCTTTCTCTCTCTCTCTCTCTCTCATTCCCTCCACCATCCACCCCTTCCATCCTGCCTTCCTTCGACCAGGCTGCTGCCATCACCATCACCACAACTGCGCGTGCACAAAGCCATGGAAGAATGGAACTGCTTTTTGCGTCAAGGAAATAGAGAGACCAAAGAGGTGGGGGAAGAAGCCAAAGCAAAACAAAGCAAAGCCAAACGATCGAGAAAGTTGCTTGAGCCAAAGAGAACGTTGCCGGGGTTCTTGTTTTCTCTCCGGTTGGTTCCGCGCCAAACCGCGCCAAAACACAGACAATACACCAGTTTTCACGGCAACATGGTGTTGGGCACACCTTGACGGGCATTCTTGTGTCTCGCACACTTGAAGTTGTACCAAACCACAGAGAAAACCCCGAGAAGTGGGATTCAGAGAGCGGATGCAGACCTTCATGACCAGTCACAAGGTTGTGCTTGCAAGAGTCTCACGCGCACAAGGCTGAAATATTGAGAACGTAGTTTGGACCCATGAAGAGTGCGTAGCCCCGAGAGAGCGAGAGCGAGAGCGAGAGCGAGAGCACGCGCGCGAGAAAGAGAAAGAAAGAAGTGAGCGAGACAAAGAGAAGCTCGTCGGGCACGTGACCAGGCTTTTCCCGCGCATCTATTATGCTGTTTTGGGTTGATGGTTGCGTTGGTAATGTGGGTGAGTGCAGTTCTTCTTCTTCTTCTTCTTCTTCGTGGTGGGGCGGTGGAGGAATCCATCCACGAATCCACTGCCAGTGGATGTCGCAAGGGTAAGCAAAACCAGCATGATCTGGCGGCAAACACAAACACCCCACCCATGGAGAGTGGGAGGAGCCTCCTGCACTTCTTCAACCTGGCGTGGATTGTTTTGAGCCACACTTGTGAGCGGGAAGGCAAGGCAAAGCCAACCGCAACGAATCCACGACAAAGACAAGTTGGGAGATTTGTGGCTTGGAATCGTCCAATACACTCCCCACGGCTTGCACCTTGCACCATCAGGTGCTTGCACAAGGGCACCACTACCAAACACTGTGTGTGTGGAAGGAAGGGCGGGAGTGACTTGACTGGAGAAAGAAAGAAAGAAAGAAAGAAAAAGCTGGTTTGGGAAGCCCCGCTTCACGCACACCGGGCCCCCTGCAAAGCGAAGCGAGTGGGTCCGATTATGCAAACTACAGCAGTGCAAGAGAAAGGGCAAAGGAGGCTCACCCAAAAACAGAAGCAGGGTCCATGTGTTAAAAGTGGGATGCGTGGGGGGGGGGGGGGCGGTCCAAACAGTGAAAAGGAAAGCGACTAAAGACCATGGTAATCAGTGACGCGATGGTGGTGGCTTTGGCTTCTAGTTGAAGTAAACCAAGTCACCTCATCGATCACACACGTGTTGTTGATCGCACACTCACAACAATTGGATAACGGAAGGCGGGAGGGCGGGGGGCGGAAGGGGGGAGTGAGCTGGTCTGGCAGTTGCCAGGGGGAACAAAGGAAAACTGAAGCACACCAAGGATGATGACGGTGTGTTCAGGAGGAAGATGATGACAGAATGCACTGGGAAGGGATGCGCGATGCACAACATGACCGATCGCATCAAGCGAGAGTCGTCCAAGCGAGACCACCCAATCGGTAGGCATTGAAACCATACAGTGATTTGATTTGCCACACTACCGTAAGAACAACTTCAAAGACTCAATGTGTGGCATCCACTTGGTTGGGGGGGGGGGTGCGCTGGCCCGTTTGCGACACCACACGGGGTTTTCTCTCCCTGACGGTGCCTTCAATTCCGCACCTCCCCGCACATAGCCGCCAACGCATGTGCTTGTCGATGATGCTTCCATCCACCCAAAAGACCTTGAAGCAGAGCTCGAGAACACGACAGCAAGCTGCAGAGGGACCGACCTACTCTATATTGCCGCTGCATTGCTGCGAGAAGAATCGAAGGACATGAATCCGTTCTTGGCTGGTGGTTCACCACCCACCTCCCAAAGCTTCATCTTCAACTGGATTGAAACCGGCTTCTTGGCTTGGAGCTTCTTCAACAAGCACAAAGAACGTGGACGGACACCCGCGACCATTCCTTTTCACGTCGGATACAATCTCGATCCATATCGTGTACAAGAACAAGACCATGCACAAAGTGGTGACTGCCGCCGCGAATGAACAAGGCAGGACAGAGAAAGCTGATGGCTGGGTTCCGCATCGCGACGAAAAAAACTGCACTTGGCACCACCCCTGCGCAGCGCTTGTCGTTGGTTGGTGAGGGGTCGTGGGGTCGGTTTTTGCGTTGCTTCAGTTTTGTGGCGTGGCGAGCGTTCATCACAAAGAAAAACACTTTGCGCACGTGCCAGCTTTAACGACTTCAATAACGTTTTGACCTTGTGACTTTATGGGTGGGCTTGCGCCTTTCGGACCTGTCGCAACTTCTGGCGACTTTGCCCCCCTCCAATTGCCAATGGATGGCTCTCCGCCGTTGATTGGTGAGCTCGCAACTTACTGGTCGAGTTCCAATAGTTCTTGAAGGAAATCGTGATGGATATAGTACGCCAAAGAGAGCATCGTCGTGAAATCACAACCTATCATCAAGGATAGACAGCTAAGGCTGTTGCCGGCTGTTGTAGGTGAGAGGGTGTAGGCGAGGGGCTACTTCGGTGAACTGCTCCCCATCAAGATTCCGTCGAGAGCAGGACGATCTTCGCAATGGTGTCCAATGTGCTTGATCCTCTGTCAAACACTCGAGTCGTTTGATTGGGATCAAACGCAAATACACTTGTCGCAGCAGCATCTTTGTGAGCTCCAACTCGGTCGGTGATGGGTCAGATGCACGTAGCTATGCTGGTGTGGTGCGGTTTCAAATGGATGAGAAGATGCATGATGGAGCTGATTCTGCTCCTCTGTTGGCTCACGAACTCAGCTCGGTAGTGAACACGCTCGAGCACACAACACTTCTATTGCTCAATCCAGAGCAATGACGAACTCACATTGGCTTAAGCTACAATCGCCATATTTAGGCACCAGCACAAATGGCGCGAATACCTTGTGTTGACCGCCTCTTGCGACAGCAATTACTGAGCTGAAGATCGTTGTTCCAGCAGAAGAAGTGGCGTAATCCGATGCGTTCATACACTGAGTTGGATCTGCAGCGGGCACTGCGTTTGTTGGCCCAGCTAACACGGCGGACTGGTTGATGATGGAGCAGGAAGTTGTCTTGTCGTCCATACACGGCAGCAGTCAAGGCCGTCAGGACTAGCAGAGCAAGCGACTCCCTCATATGTACCCTATTGGGAGGCGTACCGCGCTACGGTGGAACGTGCATCTTGTGACGATCAACCCGAACGAGATGATTATGCGGTTCCTATTCTCCGCTGCTATTGGTCGTGTTATTCCTGTTGATGTAGTTCCTGCGCAATGGCGCGACGTAACTCACGCTTGGTATCGTGGAATTTGACTTGAGCACGATTCAATTTGACGAATTGTTGGCCATTAAAGCAGCTAATGGATAGCCATTTGGGCACAAGAGCCTCCAGTAATTGCAGTTGTTTGTCCAGGTTGTCTAATGCACCACCAACAAGTCTTAGGGATCGTCCACAAGCACCAACAAAATGAAGAGCATTGCTGTACCTTTTCGAGCCGCCATCTGGAGCTTTTGTTTGAGTTGCCGTAGTTCAAAAGTGTTGCAACGTTGGACAAGCGCCAACGACTCTAGCTGATCGCAGAGCTGAGGAAGGGATTGAAGTATATTCGCGGTAGCGCATTTCGCTTTCTTCCGAGTGATTGCCTCCAGCGTGTCTTCTCTTCTCCGCACCTGGAGTAGCTCAAGGAAAAAACACTTTAGCAATCCACACGTCGTTGCATCTGGTCAAAACGATGTCGCTCGACCTGGTCAACAAGCCATTTGGGCAACGACTGTAGTTCTTTCGGAATAGGTTTCTCTTGTCTCTTTGGATCGCCATGTACCGCTGGCGCTCGGATGTTCGCTTCCATTGTCGTATCGGATGCTTTGCGTTTTCGGGTGAGTGAATGGCGTGCAAGCGCACTGTTGGTTTGGTCCTGAGGAGGATCTTGAATGTCCAGCGGATTTTTCTCGATCTCAATCAGATCCATTGCGCTCTCGAGTTCTTCGGACGTCAACCCCGCAAACTCTTTCTGGATTTCTCGTCGTTGTTTCCACACAAACGCATTGAGCGCCTTTGCGAATCGTTCGATGCGAGTGCTCATGGTCTCTTGCTGTTCCTCTGTATCCATTTGCTGATCACCCTGTTCCGACGGCGTGGTTGCCAACTTGTGTCGGCGAATGACTAGAGACTTGTGTGCATCTTTTGGATTCTGTTTGGCTTCGGTGAGAGTGTACGCGTCGGGTAGAACCGACAGGATCATCTGCAAATGTTCTTTCGTAAAAGCACTAGAGACCAACAATACGCAATCAGCAATGCAACATGAGCTCTAAACAAGAAGCGACAGCTCGGTCGCTTGCCAAAGTGCTCCTGTTGGTGAGCTCACCTTTGACGCGAGGACTCAATGGAGAGTTTCAGCACATCAAAAAACGGAACTCGCTGATACAGCATACAAGAATTCAATGCAAACTCGAGTGCCGCAAACTGGTGCGCCAGCTCCCGCAAGTGGTTGGGCATTTGGGGATCCAACGCCTTGTGCAACGAGAATGCCTTTTGTTTGGCGTGTTTGCCACCAGACTGACCATGTGCTGCATTTGATTTGTCTTTGGATGGAAGATTCTCTTCCTTTATCTTGTCTCCAGCGGTATCCGGCGCGTTCGTAGCTTCGCGTGGCGCCTCCATCGGATTTGGCGCGTGAAATGCTTTGGTTGTGGCGCCAAAAAACACTTGGATGTCGTATGAAGGTTGCACCAGTGACTTAACAACGCTTCAACTCAGCCCAGGTCCGGGTCAATTAACGCAGTCGTTTCTCCATCAGAATCACATCAAAACGGTGCAACAACACACGAACGATCCACAACGACAAACAGGAATCAGAAGAGTCGCCATCCATCTGCGCTTCTCAGTTTCTGGGTGCTGTCCGTCGTTGACAGCACGACGGGAAAGTCGGCTTTGGCCACGATAATTCCGAGGGCGCACTGCTTCGTGGGTCATGGATTTCATCCATTTGAACCATTTGCCGCACTCTTCGCGTCGTTGTCGTTCCGTTGACCATCTCGTCACGGCGCAATTGGGTCACTAGAAGGTGTCCATTGATGAATGCTCACCTGCCTTGGGACCAGGCGCTTGGCACCACGATCGCCATCTTTTCTGCCAATCACATCACGTGATTGTGCACTGCCAGACCAAATCCATGGCAGACGGGTGCTCGCGACGGCCTTTGCCGTTGACCCACGAGTTTCGCCACAAGCTGGTTCGAGATCTCGTGTGGGTCGTGACGAGTCCGCAACTGATCAGCGAGCAGCATTTTCCACTTTTCTCGCTGCAGCACACCAAGTCGGCACCTCCGGATTGCCACGAATGGCTGCATGCGCTGGACGAAGAACCAACGCCGTTGGTTGAATTCCTCCAAGGTAACGACCCGCGGCCATGCTTTTTTCTTGCGCGATTTGTGCAGAGATCCCATTGCTGACAACCTGCTGACTGTTCCGTTTTGCTTTTGTTGATGCCAGCCAAAACGCCAAAGCAAACGCTTGGGAACCTTGCGCTGGGCATCTACTTTGCAGGATTGATCGAATTCTGGCTGCTGTTCTGTCCGTGCTTGCGACTGTCCAAGTTTGCCGCCAACACCCAGCTAGTCTCGTCCAGTAATCAGACGATCGGTCAACTCAAGTTTCTCTTTCGTTTGAGCGAAACCAGCGAATGTGGCGGTGGCAAGCCAGAAAAGCGCCAGGAGCAGGATTATCACGTCGAAGCCTCCGTGAAATTCTTCATGTTGCATCCTCTCGATGCCGGTGGAGGGCTGCCGCCCGCCATGGAAGGCAATGAATACCCACTGGAACAATTTGTGGGTCCCCATCTCGGCGAAAATCTTGCTTGGCGCGTGCAAGAAGTACAACGGAAAGTCGCCATGGCTCGTGGAGACGCCGTGAAGAAATGGTTGGAGCAACAGTACAGCGACAGTGTCAGATCCCAAGTGATTTTGAGAGGATACTTGTTTTATCCTCTGCATTTATTCAGTAATATTCATCAAGTGAACGCATCAGGCCATCGCTGGGAGCTGAACCCAGACTCCAGTGAACCAATCGTGGATGGCTTAGACAGCTCATCGACATGCGTCTTGGATCAAGCCAACCACCAACTCGCAAGGGATCATCTTCGGGGCTGGTGGACGAGAGATTTTGAGAGTGAAATGGCAGCTCGACTTGGGTCGACGGCCCCTGACGCATGTCGTTTCATTGTCTTGCCCAAGTTGCATTGGCTCAGCCCGTTGATCGCGTACGAAGCCATCAATGATGATGCAGACCCAACCGACAGGGCGTTTTCTCGAGTGATCGTTCCCGAAGAGAGAGAGCTGAAACTTTCATCAATGGAAACGCTGTGTTTCAACGAAGTCGTGCAATTCCTTCGAGCTCATTTTTTGAAAGAACAAGCTAAAGAAGAAAAGGTCCAAGAAGCCTTGAGCCACGCCTCGACCTGGCAGAGAAAAACTGAAAGAAACAGCAAGCGGGCTGGTTCTGGCATGGTCATGCCGGTGCTGATTGCCCATCTCGAAAAGCAACAAGACTGCTTCGGTGTTTCTGATCAGCAAAGCCAATGGATTGAAGTCTCACGAGGGTTTGTTGTGGATGATAAATGCTGGAATCCTCTTCCTCTTTGCCATGATGCTGTGCGGTATCGTCGCACTGTCGTTGATGAAGCCAATACAAACGACAACGGGCTCGTGATGGAGCGCGAATACGAAGGAAGAAGCTCATGGCGATTTGGCCGAATCAAAACAAGTGAAGAAGAAGACGCAGAGAAGGGAAAGAAAACAGCAATCCAACGCAACGAGCAGAACCACATCGGCTTTTCTCATCCGCCAGGAGCTATCACTGCCGAACGAATGTGTCGCGAACTGTTGGTTGTGGCTCCCAGAACTCGAGCATCACAGGCGAACTGGATTAAACAAATTGTCAAAGTGCTCGCAAGTCATGGAGATCAACTACTTCAACATGGTGAACAAACCATGCCATCCATGCAGATGGCACACTTTGTCCTCTGTTGTCTGGACTGGTTGGTCCATGAAGAACTTGAAAACCAGACTCCCAATACCGATGAAAGAGTATGCATGCAGAATCAAGACAACGCAAACGACACCTCGACAAAGTCCCGAAACGTTGCCCAACGCGTTGCGCATCTGGTTCTCGATGCACTGGATACGTTCCCGTCGCCTTCTAAATCTCTTTCGACATCCATTTCATCCGACGAAAACAAGCAATTCCAGTCGATCTCCCAGTTCTTGTTCATGATCGCAGATCACAAGCGTTCGTGGGGGTTCGTCAACGTCACGTTGCGGTTTTTGTCGTGGTTTGTTCGATGTTTTGATCACAAGTGGCTTCCATCGCAACAGCAAAATGCTTTGCGCTGCGTCGAGCGCTTTTTGAGCGCCGGTAGCCAACGAGCCAATGCGTTTGCCATCGAAACACTTCGTGTGTTTGATCTTCAACACCATGTGCGCTATGTGTTCGATGCGCTCTGTCTGCAAAAAGACTGGATCACGACCGAATTACTTGTGCTCCAGCATCTCGATCAAGATGAGATGGTTCAGACGTTTGTGAGCATTTGCTACGAATTGAAGCTTCGCCGAAGTCTCAAGCGAATTCGCAAGAAAATGGAGCAACACGAAGACACTGTCCATAAGCTCGTGTCCGATTCGTGCGATGCCACTAGCAAGTTGGTGAATCCGCACAAGCTTCTTGATCTTGAAGAGATTCGGGCGAAATGGTCGAGTTCTGCTTTTCATCTCGAGTATGTGACCACAAGTTCCCAATTGCTGAAAATGGTCGAGTACGTGCGCTCGATCGCCATGACTTCGTCCCAGGATAAAGATCGAATTGAATTCGTCGGGCTGGACTGTGAATGGCGACCTAGTTTTCTGGCAACTCCTACCAAGATGGACGAAGAATCATCAACAACGAACACACGTGGTGTTAGTATCTATCAACTCGCAATTGAAGAGCGCGTGTTTGTGGTGGACGTAATGCTCTTGGGCAAAGAGGCATCGACACCTCTCACAATGATCCAAAGCCTTCCTAGCAAAAGGCTAACGCTTGTGGGGTTTTGTGTGCAGAATGACATTCGCCGCCTGGAGCATAGTTTTCCAGCCGCTTTATGTAGCTCTCTTCAAGCGATTGAACTTCGTCGTCTGGCTGTGTGGAGGCTGGGGAGCCAAGTGAGTCCTTGGGGGTTGAATCAATTGAACGCCTTCTGCTTGGGCGAACACATGGAAAAAGACGAGCAGTGCAGTGACTGGGGGAGCCGGCCACTGAGTGATCACCAGCTTTTGTACGCAGCCAAGGACGCGTTTGCAGCGCGCAACCTTGCCATGTTTCTGACGGCGGACTTGGCTGCGCCTTCCCCTCATGCTGTTAACAACGGACAGCACTCAGAAACGGAGAAGCGCAAATGGATGGAGACTTTTCTGGTTCCTCAAGCCACGAATGGCGCTGTTTACGCTCATGGGCTTTTGACTGTTGAACCGTTGAGTCTCGAGCATGTGCACAACGAAGTGCATCGACTGGTGGACCAGGAAGTGGAGTTCTTTACCGTCATGGCCGACGAGCATGAGGACGAAGAGAAAACCCGTCCATTGACGGTACGACTCGCCGGGAAAGGTGCGATCGTCAAGACCATTGCCATCTGCATTAAGGGTAAGGATTCAGCGATTCGTTCACCACACACCACTAGTTTGCAGTGTACGCTTGGGGCGTTTGAATTTGCTGCCGTGGTGTTGCGAATTGATCAAATCATAGACATGGCGGCTCTGGCGCGGCTTGCGCAAGTCGACCAACACCAGTTGGTGTTGGCGGATCCAATCACACTGGTGGCCACTTTTGGTTTCTCGCGTGGCTGTCTCGGTCCCATTGGCCTTCGTGACAGTGAGAACATCTGTGTAGTGGTGGACCACCAGTTGCTTCAAGAAGACCAGCTTCTCTGCGGCGCCGGCCAAGAACATGTTGTGTACGCCATTGCCCCTTCGGTGTTGACCCACCGCCTACGCAATGTGGTCGTCGCGTCGATTGCTACCCAACCGATGAAGCAGTAGCAAGTTGAGGAAATCCATCGAGTTGAAGTTTGCGTAAAAACCGAACGCCACTACCGTGTCCATTTGCGGTAACCGTTGGGTCGACACACTGATTTTTCCACTTTGATCGCATTTTAGCCAATCGGCGATGACCCGGTGTGTGTTTTCCGCCAATCCGCGGGCGTTCCCCGCTTGGATAGACTCTTGTGTGACGTTGGAATAGTACCGTAGAGAGTGTGCGGGGGTGTCTTGTCTGGCGGGTGTTGGGAACAAGGGGAAGGAAGAAAGGCAAGAAATAGAAGCAGAGCAGACAGGCCGCAGCGCTACCAGCTTCTCAACGCCACGGACCGCACCTGAAAGAGGAAACGAAGGAAAGCAAACGAAATGGGCAACCAGCAGTCCTTTGATCCGAATCTGGCTGCCATCGCCAGAACCAGCGTGGAGTCCAATGACGACATGCAGTCGCCTCAGCCCAGGTACAGACTACTGTAGCGCTCCTTTGCATTGCTGTTCCTTTACAAGGTCTTCACTGACAAGGGTCCTCTTGGTGTGATCCTCTTCTTGCGATTGTCTGTTGTCTTTTGTACCACGATGTCTCGTTGTGGGTCGTGTCGTCGCGATGGGTCAACCGTACCATTGACGCAATCGCGCTTCACTTGGTTCCGTGCCCATTGCAGTCCAAAGGCTACCAGTCCCAAGAGTGCTTCGACCCCGGCGTCGTCAACCAAACCTACGAGTCCGAAAAAGTCGGGAACGGCCGACGAAGAAATTGCCAATTGGAAGCTTTTCAACGACTTGGAGAATCGAGAAGAAGCCGATGTGGTGAGTGGTGTGGTGTGTCCTCGCAAGAGGTTGCTGGATGCAAAATGGCCATTGGCGTGCTTCTGCTTGGTCGGTGTTGAGCTGATCTTTGGGCTTGGTGGCCAATGCATGTTTTGTAGCTACAATTGTCTTCGTTCTTGGAGTCCCTGCACAAGTACATGCCTGGACTTGACGAGACCTTTCGCCGCACAAATTCCCAAGAAGATGCCCACACAGAGTTGCCTCCGCCACCTCCCGCACGTCCAGGTTTGAGCAAAACCGTTAGTCAGCAAGAAGTTCGTGAAATTGACATCACGGCCATGCACAACACGGTGCAACTCAAGGCTCAGGAATCCGTGACGCTTCAGGATGCCATTGATCTCATCGACTCGTGTCGTAAAGGGCTGCGAATCCATCGTGACACTGTGATTCGCATTGTCAATGACGCTCTTCAACTGTTTTCCAAGCTTCCCAATGTTATTGACATTGAAATCCAGCCACCCGCCGAACATATTACCATTGTGGGTGATTTGCATGGCCAATTGGACGATTTGCTGTTGATTTTCCGTGAGAATGGACTGCCATCCGAGAGCAACCCATATTTGTTCAATGGTGACTTTGTGGATCGTGGCGAACGTGGCGTGGAAATCACGATTATCTTGTACTGTTTCAAGCTTCTGTATCCAAACCATGTTTTTATCAACCGTGGCAACCATGAAGATGAGTCGATCACCCATGTGTTCGGCTTTCGCAAAGAATGCCAGTCCAAGTACGATATTTTCGTCTTTGAGTTGATCTGTGAATCATTCCGGTGGTTGCCTTTGGTGTCGGTGATTGAAAAGCGAGTGCTCGTGTTGCATGGTGGACTTCCACGTAACACCCACCACCTGCGTGATCTGGATGATTTGCCCAGATGGGAGTATGATCTGACCAGGTATCGTGAGAAAAGGCCAAGACTTCAAAAGGACAAAGAGCCCCACAAACAAATGATGCGCATGCGAGACATCTTGTGGAGTGATCCCAAACCGTCCAAAGGATGGGTTGAAAGCAAACGTGGTGCCGGGATCATGTATGGACCAGACGTAACTCACAAATTCTTGCACAAAAACAAGCTCTTGTTGATAGTGCGTGCTCACGAGTGTGTTCCACGTGGGTTTGCGTGGCCGTATGAAGAGAAAGGCATGCTTGTGACTGTGTTTTCGGCGTCGAATTATTGCGGAAAAGCGAATAATCTGGGCTGCTTCATGCGCATTCCAAAAGACGTGAACGCCAAACCAGCTTTTTTCCAGTATATGGCGAGCCCCGAAGCACGTGATATGGCGATTGCCAATCTCGACGGGCTGTTCTCGTTGATCGTTGATCATCAAGAGAGTCTTCTGGAGGAGTTCCAGAAAGCTGATGTGAATGGGACGGGCAAGCTTAGCGTTCTCAAATGGGGTGAAGTGATGGAAAAGGTTTTGGACTTGGATCTGAACTACGAAGCCTTGCAGCCGTTGCTTTGCTCTTTGGATAGTGATGGATTGGTGCGTTATGAGAGGAATTTCTTGGACCGATACAATGCCGAAGGTGGTATGCTGGAGAAAACAACAACCGCTGAAGGAGACGAAGTCGATGTCAAGGAACAGCGCAAGAAGCGTCGTTCAGCCTTCAATTCGTTGTATCGTCATCGTGCTCGGCTTGAAGCGATGTTCCATTTGCTGGACCGCGATGGCAATGGCACGATCTCGTTGGAAGAGTTGGAGAGCGGTATCAACATTTTGAATGAACATCTCCCAGAAGGAGCCAAGCGTTTCGGCAATGCGAAGGAACTGATGCGCATGTTGGATTTCTCTCATGATAACGAGATCAACATTAACGAGTTCATGGAAGGGTTCCGTTTGAATGCGAAGTTGACTGTTCAAGCCAAATGGCGACGTGCCAAAAAGAAATTACGCGCGCTGAACGCTTTGGGTATTCTGAAGAGTGTTGCTCTTGCTCGCGACGAGCAACAAGCTGCTGCTGCTGCTTCTGATGCGGTCAAAGTGGACGCTACTGTCAAGGAACAAGAAGCAAACCTAGCCAATGGATCTAACAAAGACGACGACGACCATGACGAGAAAGAAGAAGAGGAACTGATCAAGCGCATCGAGCAAGTTGAAGTAGCAGACGATGACAAGATCGACAACGACCAAGAAGAGATCGAGCCTGCTCCCTCGTCGTCTCGTTCCGAAGAAGGCAACTCCCATGTGGGCAGCGTGCGACGAATCCCCACGCGTGTGCTCGACGAACAAGAAGTCGAGGAACAGATCAAGCAACTCAAAGCGCAAGCCCAAGCCCAAGCACAAGCACAAGCACAAGCACAAGCACAAGCTCAGGCAGCAGCATCGACTCCTCCACCTGCTCCAACTACAATCAATTGATCGGCACCATCTCTTGCCGAAGTTGTTTGGCTTTTTGTGTGTGCTACATCATGTATAACCGTTTTTGCCCCCCACCTTTATCAGACAGAAACCCAACAAGAAACATACAAAAACAACCCCATGTTGGAAACAAACAAATCACAGAGAATGTTTAAAACAGTTTCTTTGTTACGCAATGACGAAAAGAAGCCCAAGCCACACCATTGGGTGTGGTGCTGCTGCTGCTGCTGCTGGTGGCGGGGGTTTCTTTTCCTCAAGTAGTTTCTTGTCTTTTGTCCAATTCCAAATGCCAAATTCAAACACACGCTGCGGGTCTCTTTTTGCTTGCTTGCTCTCTTGTTGCTTGCTTTTTCTTTCGTGGGGTTGGTGGTGGGTGTTGCGTCTAATCCGAAAGGGTCTGGAACGCTTGTTCGATTTCTTCGTCAAGCGCATTGAAGAAAGCCTTGAGCTGCTCTTCCGGTTGCTTGGGCAATTGGAATTTGGTTTGAATGATCTTTTGGATCACGGGGTTCATGGCATTCTTGATTTGTGCCCAAGTAACCTTGGCATCCGGGGGCGAATCGGCAATGACTTTTTGGGACAGATCGTGCAACAGCACGATGGATCGCAACATGCCGACCGACTTGACCAAGGGGCACGTGTAATCGTAGTCCGAAAAGGCGTTCTGCTGCAAGAAATCTTCACGAATGATCTTGGCGACTTCCATGACCACTTTTTGATCTTCCGACAACGATTCCTTGCCGACCAACTGCACAATTTCCGTCAGATTGTCTTCCTTCTGTAAAATATCCTGGCATTTCGTACGCAGCGTCGAGTATTCCGGATCAATCTTGTTGAAAAACGGCTCCAACACACGCATGTACTTGGTATAACTCTTCAACCAATCAATGGACGGGAAATGCTTACGTTGCGCAAGCTTCTTGTCCAGACCCCAAAAGACTTGCACAATGGACAGAGTAGCAGCCGTGACGGGATCCGAAAAATCACCACCAGGAGGCGACACAGCACCAACGACCGTGACGGAACCTTCACGCTTGGGGCTACCCAGACAGGCAACACGACCAGCACGCTCGTAGAAAGCAGCAAGACGAGCACCCAAGTAAGCAGGGTAACCACTATCGGCAGGCATTTCACCCAGACGACCGGAAATTTCACGCAAGGCTTCGGCCCAACGAGAAGTGGAATCAGCCATCATGGACACGTTCATACCCTGATCACGGAAATATTCGGCAAGCGTGATACCCGTGTAAATGGAAGCTTCACGAGCAGCCACAGGCATGTTGGAAGTGTTGGCGACCAAAGTGGTACGCTTCATGATAGGCACTTCACGGTCGTTGATGGTCATGGTCAATTCAGGGAAATCGCACAACACTTCAGCCATTTCGTTACCACGTTCACCACAGCCGACGTACACAATGGCATCGGAGTTGGAGTGCTTGGACAGAGCCTGGGAAATAACCGTTTTACCGCAGCCAAAAGCACCGGGAATAGCGCACGTACCGCCAAGCACCGAAGGGAACAAGGCATCAATGATACGTTGACCAGTCTGCAAGGCAACGTTACCGGCAAGCTTTTCAGCGACTGGACGTGGCTTACGCACAGGCCAGAAGTGCGAGAGGCCGAGTTTGTGGGTGGTCTTGGTGGTGTCGTTACGCACTTCCAAGACAGTGTCTTCGAGCGAGAACGTTTCATTGTTATCGGTACCCGAGCCGTACACCTTGACGACAGTACCAAACACATTGGGTGGGCACATGATCTTATGCGAGTGCAAGATATCGTTTTCGTGCACCACACCGAAGATGTCACCGCCCGAGATCGGATCACCTTCACGGAAGTTGAGTGGTTTGTAGCGGTACTTCTTCTTGGTATCAAGCGAACGCACATCGACACCACGTGGCACGTACACATCCTTGGTCAAGGCAGCAATGGTTTCCAAAGGACGTTGGATACCATCGAAAATGTTTTCGACAATACCGGGGCCGAGTTCCACTGACAATGGTTGCTTACGACGTTCCACTGGATCGCCGACAGTCAAACCAGCTATTCTCCGTCCCAAAGCATACGCATAGAAGCAGCAGCAACAACACAACAACAGATACATGCACCGTCAGCATTGTTGGATGGTGTTTCTTCCATCGCAAAAGGTCATGCAACACTGCCAATCGGCGGCAAGCGTTGTCGACCCTCGCCAGCTGGACGTGCTCGAAAGCAAAAAGAAACAAGACTCACAGGTATCTTCGTACACCTGGATGGAAGCATTGGTGCCTTCAAGCTTAATGATTTCACCGACCAGCTTGTCGTGACCGACACGGACCTATGGGGCCACAGCCACACCAAGCTTCTTGTCAGTTCCATTGCACCATTCGGAAGAAGCTCAACAACGTCAATCCTGTTGACGTCACAGAGTGGGGTTCACTCACCAGCTCGTACATGGCAGAACCATGCATATTCTCGGCAATGACCACTGCAACAAGCATTCACAACACATGCATTGCCATGCCACATCAATCAGTCGCCGTATTCTTTTGGTTGGTGCCGCATCCCCTCGCGCGCTCTTTTCGTCACTTTAGTGGCTCATTTCTGAAGTCTGTCTACTAAGGATCCCAGACGAATCCTCCCCCGCCACCCACAAGTAGCAACAAGGCACGTGGAGTAACTTACGTGGACCGGAGACCTTGAACACATAGCCATAGTCGGATTCCTTCTCTAAATCGCCCAAAACAGTCGCCATTTTCCTTGCTGCTTCTTGACTGACACTGCCGCACTCAGAGCCCCTCGTTTGGTTTGGTTTGGTTTGGTTTGGTGTGCTGCCTTGACTGACTGACTGTCTCGACTGTCTGTCGCCTGTCTGTCTGTTTGTGGTGGCAGTGGCCAAGTCTTTGAGCGAAGGCCTGTCGGGGGATCAGGGACTATGTCCCTTATGGGACACCCCCCGATTGCTTTTCCATGTTGTTGGGGACCCACGACCAAGTTTCGCATGTTCACAACCACACCACAAGACCTACGAAAAACCCAACCAACTCTTGACTTCTGATACTATTCTTGGCTAGATCGGAAGGGAGGTCACCCCTACAGGAGCAATCTCCTACTCCTGAACGTTCGATTTCCTGATCCTGGACCCAAACAATCCTGGGATTCGGTGGTACCGGTACAGATTCTACTGGGGCAGTTACTGGTACAGTGTACCCGTTTGGCTGCACCGTTCCCTGAACGCCCCGTGATTGGCTAAAACTCGGAGCGTGCTTTTCATTGGTGACGAAGACCCAAGTCTGGTTGCTTGTTGAAACGGTGTTGCCGCAAAAAAGTGCCGCGTCAGCCCAAGCAAAATGGCGGCCGTGGAGCAGACCCAAAGCGCCCAAGGCGAAGAATCCAAGCAAGCAGTTGCCAGTTCCAATGGAACAGCTGAAAGCTCTTCCAGTTCTGCACCAAACCAGCCCAAAAACACCCCGAAACTCTTGCATTTAGTGGTTGATTCCGGTGCAATCATCAAGGGCACCAACTTGACACCGCTCGCCGAGGTGAGAAGTCCACAGCCCATATGCAGCCTACCCTTTTGTGCTTGGGGAAACATTCCAACTGATCCGTGTGCGTGGTAATTTATTACTTGTGGCTGTTGTTCCTTTTACTCGATTATAGAATTTCTGGACAGTGCCGGATGTGCTGGACGAAATCCGTGACAAGCATGCGCGCAATCTCTTGCAGCGACTTCCATTCACTCTACAGACTCGTGAACCATCTTCGGAAGCCATGAACGCAGTGGTGAATTTCTCTCGAAAGACGGGTGACTTTGCCTATCTGTCGCTGACGGATTTGCGCGTCATGGCATTGACTTTCATGCTTGAAGCGGAAATCAATGGCACAGACCACCTGCGCACCAGTCCCGAAGCCTCGGTGACGGTCACTCGCAATGCAGGATCAAAGCCCGTGTGCAAATACTTTGGTACTGCACTTGGCTGCAAATACGGCAAAGAGTGCCATTTCAGCCACGAACGAAGCACTAACGATGCCCAAGACGTCAAAGTGAGCATCCCATGCCGCTATTTCAACACACCAAACGGCTGCAAATACGGTGAAAAATGCCCGTTCTTGCACGAACCCAAGGAGAATACAGAAGAAGATCAGGAGGAAGCTGCAAAGCAGACTCCAACGGAAGACGCCACGCCTGCTGCGGATGTGGACTCAAGAGCAGAAGAGACCAAGCCTGACATCAGTGAAGACGGAGTGGAAGTGATCAAGACGAAACCAACCCAAGAGTCTACTTCGGAGGAGACGTCTGCACAAGAAGAAAAGCAAAAAGAAGAAGGCAAGTCCGAACAAGTTGCTGATGCTGTTGATGAAGAGAAGAAACCAGCTGGTGGTGCACCTTCACAAGAGATTCGCCCAGAAGTCAAGGCAGCCGACGTCAAGTCTCGAATTCTCGGGGGAATGGGAGCGCAAAGCAATGCCGGAGCCCTTGAAGACGATGGCAAGAACTGGATCAACGAAGAAAACTTGTCCAAGTTCATGTCATCGCCGTTTGGCGACACCCAGGGCGAGGAATCCATTTCTGCCAAGGACAAAGTGGGCTGTGTGACCACAGATTTCTCTATGCAAAACGTCATGCTTCAAATGGGACTCAAGCTTGTTTCAGCGGATGGCATGGTTATCCGACGAGTCAAAAAGTGGATTCTCAAGTGCATTGCATGCTTCACGACCACCACGGAAATGGAACGATTGTTTTGCCCAAAATGCGGCAATTCCACGCTGGAACGTGTGTCATATTCGATCGATCAGAACGGCCAAATGGTGTTTTACACCCGCGCAAACCGCCCCGTCAAGCTGACCGGTACTAAATTCTCGTTGCCCATGCCCAAAGGTGGTCGCCAAGGGGACTTATTGCTGCGTGAAGATCAATTGATGGTCGGTATTTGGGGCCAACGCCAGCGTCAACACAAAAAAGTTCTCAAGAGTGCTTTTGGAGAGAATGTGGCGCATGACTTGGGCGTCCAAGTCGAAAAGCAGAACCAAGTCGTGGTCGGATACGGGCGCATGAACCCCAATGCGCAAAAGGGCCGAGAACGACGAGGCAAAAAGAAGAAAAACCATTAGAACACACAACCAGAGTTAGTTTTGTCCGGTCACCATGGGTCGTCGGAGCCATTCATTCAATGCCAAAGTCGCTAACTTGAAGAACAACAACCAGAGAGCACTACCATACCCCCGCCCGCCACTGTATATTTCGGGAGATCAAGAGCTGTTGGGCTTTGCCAACGGATTGGTTCAATCATGATCATGAAGCATTGATATATAAATAGGGCTCTTGACATGGGCCTGGAGCATTGCCCTTCATTGTGCCGTTGCATTCTTATCCGAGTCGGCGACTTGCTCTTCGTCACGAATCACACGAGCGATTCACTGCACTCGATCAAGTCATCCTCTCGTTGAATCCCAGGAGTAGGCATTGGTAGTAGTTCAGTCGTGTCCGCAAGACAGCAACTTGCTGGGTCATTTGCTGCCTCAACAAGCCATCCACGATGGGTTCGCCCACCAAACGCCCTGCTGCACCGCAGCATCTAATCTCTGTCGAGTCGTGTGCCGAGACTGGGGAGCGAGTGAATTCGCCACGAAGCATTGAAGCGTGTCTTCGCACGGGCATTGAACCCGATGAACTGTTACCCAAAGAACTCGATGACTTTTACGAAAACAACTCGAAATTCCCCGACATTGAAAAAGAGGCGGCACGACTTCGATTTGAGCACTTTGAACAACTTCGTCAGATCAAAATGGACGCCGTGACCAAAGAACGGGACGCGATCATTCGTGAGATCGAACAACAAGGCAAGACTTCACCTGGGTTCGCACCAGTTCCACTGTCCCACGGCTTGTTGTTCAGTCCTTCACCGAAAAAGAATCAAATGGTTCATGCCTCGCCAACAACACCACGACGAGCTCATTCGGCTGGAACCAGTGGACCAAGACGACCATCCAAGAACAATTCTTCACCGTACGACCCAAGCGCAGCAGAAGCGGCAGCCGCCGCCGCGGCGACAGTAGTCCAGCTGGAAGAAAAGCGACTCGAGCGCATGAAACGTCGCCAGCAACGAGAAATCCAAGGTGTGATCGAGATGGAAGCCAAAATGGCGAGAGTGCAACAGGAAAATGCCCGTCGTACAGCCGAAGAAAACCGCAAAAAGGCCGAGTACCTCAAGCAGCTTCGCGATCGCCGTGCTCAATTGATGGCCCAAAAGCATGAGAAAGAAATCGCCAAAAAGAAGCAAGAAGACAAAGAAGCCGCCGAACGAAAACTTCGCGCCAAACAGGAAGCCGAAAAAGAGAAAGCGTTGATGGAAGTGGAACAACAAAAGCAATTGGAGCGCCACAAAGAAGCCGTGCAGCGCGAAATGGAGCGCAACAACAAAGCCGAAGAGTTTCGAAAGCAGACCGAATTGTTGCTGCAACAACAAGAAGAACGCGTGATGCAGAACCGCCGAAAAATGCTGGAAAAAGAAAAACAAGTCGCTGCCAACATGGAACTTGCCAACCAAAAGCGTCACCAAGAGGCGCTGGAACGTCGAGACAAAGCCGCGCATCGGATCCAACAAGCGCTAATGCAAAACCAGATGATTCTCATGAAACGCCGCAAAGACTTCGATACTCGTCAAGCCCTGGCCGCGGAGCGTGCCCGGGAAATCCACAAAAAAACCATGACTGAGATCAAAGAACGTAGCAACAAGCAAAAAAAGGAGGAGGAAATCCGTCAGAAACGTCTCGAACAGGCGCGCCAATTCTTCACCAATCGAGTCAACACCCTAGTCATAAAACGCCAAGAAGTTGAGTCCAAGCTTGCCCAAGTGTATGACCAGCGAGAAAAAGAGCGGTTGATCGGCTCGGTTGAAAAGCAATTGGAGAGCGACGCCAAGCGCCAGAATGTCGAACGCATCAAACGCATGGAAGAGTACCATCGCTTGCAAACCATCCAGAAAATCGCTTGTGAAGACAACCGTTCACGAAGTATCAAACTCAAAAAGCAGGCACTCAAGGAAGCCAAACAAAAAGTCGCGCTCGAGTCTCTGCTGCGAAAGCATCGCATCGCCCAGGCCGTCGAGCAAATGCGTTCCAAAAACAAATGGGAAAACTTCTTGATGGAAGATGGATCTGGCAATGCCAATTTCGGCGCGAGCCCCACGAGTCCAGCGGATGGCGACGGCAAAACAGCCAATGAGTCGTCCACTTCTGCAATGAACAAGGCCAGTTCAAGTCCCACCAAAGGCAAGCGCAACAACAACAACAAGAGTCTCCATGGGTCCAAAAGTGCCGCCGATATTTCATAGAGCGTCCGAGGAGGAGAGCCCGTTTTGTCTGTAGCGATCACTTGCCCCCACTTGTAGAATTTCTCTCTTGGTTGCTGCAGCATTCTCCTTTGTTTTTGAACTGGTTTTGCTCACTTATATACTGAGAAACACCTCATGTTTCTTCCTCCGAGAGTGTCAAGTCCACAACAACTGCCGTTGGCTTTTGGGTTGTTTCACACCTCGAGGACCACAACTCGTTCGATGCATGAGCGTGATCATCATCTTCATCCACGAGAGAGATGACTTGACTAGCCAATAGAGCATTTGCAGTTGCCTGAGGGCTTAGCGACGGTGTTGACGTGGAAACCGGCGGAAGAGGATCAGAGATGCATGACAAATCCTCAGGTTGCGACGTCGAATCCTTTTTCTTCTTCTTTGACTCTTTTTTGTCAAAGAACGAGTCGATTTTCGGTACGTTTTGTGAGAGTTTGGCGTTCTTTCGAGGTCTTTTGGCCGTTGACTTGGGCTTTGGATCTGGCGATCGGATTTTGGTGAACGTTCCACCACACGTTTGCTGTGATTTCAAAGCCGTCCGTCAGCTACATCTACCTTTTTCCTCGCTCGCCACAGTGCACAGTGTCTCACTCACTTGATGGTCCTTCCACCAAAAATCAGATGGTCCTGGTGCTCGGTTCATCGCTCGCTTGACGATACCAAAATGCGGCGCCTTCTGGCGACAAACTCCCTTTAAGCAAACATCAACACAATGCTGCGTGTCAATGGTCTGTGTCTGCGGCGAATATGGTGGTACACTCACTTCACACTGCCACCAGTGGACCCGATAGGTGTCGACTTCTTCATGGAAAGTATGAAAGACTGTGATTTGAGTGCCACCCAGTGCATTGATGCGCTGCATGTGCGACTGGAAAATTGGTCCGTGGTCGTCATGATCGCGTCGCGAACTCACGAGAAACACAAACGCGTGGATCATCTCGTGCTACCACCGCACATCATCGTACTGTTCAGTTCCATAGGCACTTCACCAAACTGACTTTGTTCATCCGCAAGAATTCCAATATCGGTACCAGTAGTGTATTCACGAGATCGCTTCGCGGACGAAGCTTGAGCAATGGCTCGCTAACCACAAGTCCTCATGGGTGAGTCGCCAACGCACTATCCATGTTCCCATCAAATATATGGCACCTCAATCGGATCGAACAAAAGCCAGATCGTGGCTCATACGAACAAAGTCCCGCGCCTGTTGCACAACGCAATGCAGCAACACAGCCACACGGTGGAGGTGGTGGTGTCAAATTGGTGCCAAGAAGCTTTCGGACCGCAGCGTGGCTGAACAGCAAAAAGCCATACAAAGAGTCATGCGTTTACTCCATTTGACTTCACAGCAACTGAGTTTGCCATCGAAAAACATTTCATCGTATTGCTTCAAATGCACACGCGCAGAGAGCCGATCAGTGCAGTCGTCGGGAGGCGGAGAAACGTGTACGTGGACTCACCCGAAACAGGGCATGAATGTCGGGATTGGGATCTGTCGAAAGACAACATCCAATAGGACCATCAGTTGGTTTGAATTGTCAGCGGACCAATTGTACTGATGCACTTGACGCAACTTACCCAAATACTCGTATTCAGGCGCCAGCAATGCGTAAAGAGACGTCTCACAAGAGGTTGCCAGTGGTGGCAACTGGCGCTTTACCATGGTGGTGATGCAATGGGATGGGACGAAATGTTGTGTGCGTATTAGCGAAATTGGGTGGACCACGTCAAACCCAGTGGATCATGAAAAGACACGAAGTGAAGCCACCATGCCAGCAACACCACCAGACGATGCTGATCAGTGTTCTGCTACTGCTTTGGTTATCTGCAAGCAACGCCGACAAGCCTATTACAGGTAAATAGACTTGATGACTGATGTTGTCCTTTATTCCCACTGTGTTGGCGGTGCTAACGTCGTCTCTGTCGCTGACTCTGGAACTAAATGAATCCAGCGAGCTTCTCACAACAAGAGCAAAACGCAGATCCAAGCCAATGGGAACTGCAGTTTACCACAGAATTCTCCTATCCAAATGGCTCCAAACATGTGGAATATCCGTCATCCCAACTGGAGCATCGCCGCTTGGCCGATTTCGATTGTGATGTGGAGATCTTCAAGAACTTTCTGCAGACTGAGCAGGGCCAGTGGCTGTACACGTGGAGCACGCTATGCGAAGCTCGTATGATCAATATTCAACAAAAGCACGCTGGCGGCTATGGTCCCATCGAGCAGGAAGAATTGTTCATGGTCATGTGCTCGAACGAATGTCTGACCAGCGATGAACTGCATTTGCAGGCCATGCGCATGTCCCATTGCACATGTTCTCAATTATCCGAGCCAACGTTTGTGCGTCACGACTTTTGCCAGCAGAATTCCGCCAGAATGTTGTGCACGCATCTCACGGAATGCGGCCATTGGAATTGCCAACCTGAAGACTTTATGTGCCTTCGGTACGAATGGGATCATCACTATCCCTGTGGCACCATTAGTTTGCAGCTGCGGACCACTGTGGTAGTGCTATTGGTGACGTTGAATAGTTGGTTGGTGCTATGACTCGTAAAAGAATAACAACAGAATCTGTTCCAGACTGTCAGGACATCCATCTCCATGTTCATATGATACAGTCGGAATGGTTTTTATGTATATTCAGAGTTCTAGTACATTTTCCATCTGGCCGCGTGGTCTAGTGGTATGATTCTCGCTTCGGGTGCGAGAGGTCCCGGGTTCGATTCCCGGTGCGGCCCCATTTTCTCCACAAGCGCTGGCTCTACACGGGTATTCATATAATCGTATACTATACCATATAGTATACCATTTGCTGTATACCCGTTGAGTTGTTCTTGAGTTGTTTTGCGGTGACAACATCTCGAGCTGGAACGCTGCGTTTTGCCACCCTCATGGCGTTCAAACTGGACTTTTTCCGGTGAGTGAATGCATCGATTTACTTTGGTATTTTGGCAGTTGAGATGCATTTCCTCTTGTTCTGCGCGTGATTTGCTCTCGAACGGTGTATTGCACGGGCTGAACCGAGGTGTTTTGGGTGGTGGTTGGCTGAACGGCATGACAGCAAAATCCCCGAAGAGCTGCAGATCGGCAACACCAGCAGCAGTTTGTTTTCGCTGCTGTCGCTGGTGTTTATGCTTCTTCTGTGTGTCAACCATTTCCAAGAGTATCGCCAGTCCAGCGTTCGATACCAAATCGGTTTGGACGGCCATCAAGAAGACCAGTTGCGCATCAATTTCAATGTGTCGTTGTTAGCCGTGCCGTGTCGCTACGCCAGCGTCGATCTCTCGGACCAAATGGGCCAGAAAATGTTCAATCTTACTCGCCACATTCGCCACTTTCGACTGGCCAGTGGTGTCAAAACTTCGTCGATCCGGCGACTCGAGGAAGTGGTGATTGCACAGGACACCAACCTGCCCGTGTGGGGCGGCGTGACCCGCGCGTCCCATGAAGGAATTCATTACTCGATGCCGCTGAATACGCGCAATTTTGTCGAGTTTATGAGCAAATACGAATTGGTGCTGGTCAATTACTATGCACCGTGGTGCCCGTACTGCCAGCAACTCGCGCCCGAATGGGAAAAAGCGGCTGCCCAATTGAAAGACCATCCGGAATTCTCTGAGACCGTCACGATGGCATCGGTAGACTGTACGGACCCAGATGCTGTCTGGCTGTGCCGTCGTGCTCATATTCGTGCCTTCCCATCCATGCTGGTACGTGTCGTCTGGTCAACCTCTTGTTCTGCCTTGCGTAGATATCAACCTGATTTGACCTGACCGTTCAACGCGATAGATCTACATGTATGGCCACACTTTCACTCATTTCATCTACAGTGGACCTCGAACTGCAGAGCATTTGCTTCAGTTTCTCGACTTGTTTTATCGTCGATTGGACCCCGATGCAGATTTTGCCGAAGAAGTGCAGAACGCGTTGAACGACGCTCAAGGCGATGGACAATTTGTTCCGCAGCATATTGAACAAGGAGACCTGGACCAATTGGATCTGAGTCGCAAAAGCAACCAACAACAACCCAACACACCTTCGCATTCGTTTGGCGCAGACTCGATAGAAGGCTGCGAGATCTCTGGAAGTCTCAATGTCGCGCGAGTGCCAAGTAAAATCGTGTTGACTGCAAGAAGCACCGATCAGTCTTTTGTGATGGATCAAGTCAATGTCAGCCACGTGGTCAACCACTTTTCGTTTGGTCAGATGAAACGCAAAGAGCATCTCATGGATCATCGCGTCAAGAGGTATTCGGACCGATTCCCACTGGACAATGGAACTTTCTACTCGGAAACCAGCAACATCACGATCGAGCATTTTCTCAATGTAAGTGGTGCAATCCATGGGTTGGAACATTCCGTTCAGTATCACAGGTGTCGTTGCTAACTGAGTACGGTGTGGTGTGATGGCGACATCAGGTCGTCGGGTACGATCATGAAGAGAAACGATCGGCGTTTGTGGCATTGATTGAACGCGAGTACGAGTTTTCGGCCAGTACGACCCAGTACAACGCCAGCAATACGTTCCCGGCGGCGCTCTTCACGTTTGACATTTCTCCGCTGGTGATCCGTGTGGTGTCCGATTCCGTGCCGTTCTATCGCTTTTTGACGTCGCTTTGTGCCGTCGTCGGTGGTGTTTTTACGATGGTCGGACTGGTGGACTCGGGCGTGTTCCATGCCATGAATTCCATCAAGAAGAAAGAAATGCTGGGCAAACTTCATTAGACAGCAAATGTGGAGCGTGCATTAAAAGAGAGTTTCTTTTTTTTTTTCTTTTCTGAACAGCAAGTCGATGTGAAACCTTTGTGTTGGCTTATTTGGCTTTTCAAAATTGTGATCGTAAGCCTCCTTTGCTCTTGCCAATGTGCACAGGAAGCTTTGGTCGTGGTTTGGCGACTGGCTTGCGAAAGAGAATGCGACCACCACGATCAAGATCGTCTTCCTCGTTTAGGTCACTCTGGGAGGCATTCGAGGTTGTTGGTTTGACCGTTGGTGTGGGCTTGGGCTTTGCTTTGGCTTTGGCTTTGGGAAGCCCGAGCTCGCCTGAGCTTCCGGACAGCGCGTGGCTGACTTCTTTTGCTCGATAGAAATGCGGTGCTACTTCGACGAGCCATCGCGGATCGATCTTGGACACGTGACGAACAAACTCTTGTGTCGTCAGGACGCTTTGATGGAACAACACCCAGTCGGGGGATCGTCCATGGGAATAAAACACCGACGTCGGGTGAACTTGGACTAGACGACCGTCACGCACCGTTCTAATCATGCAAGCAAGCACCATCAGTTAGTTCCCAGGTGGATCCAAACCGCAGCAAACTCCACAGTTGGAGACTCACCGATACGTTCCATTAGCATCCAGTCGTGCAGCATTGGCGAAGAACCCTGTCACGACACACTTGAGAAGCAACGTCTTGTCTTCTTCGTCTTCAAAGTCATCTGCATCATCCTCAAGGCTCTTGAGTGCATGACCAGGAACGCGACCAAAGCGAAAGAGATAGCGTTTCAACTGCTTGCGCGTCTCTTTGGCTCGCGTCAGCGCTCGAAAACTCACGAAATGGTCCTCACACCAGCTTTTACTAAAACTGTTGGCTTGGAATTCATTGTACACTCGTAGCAAAGTGAGATGATCACCACGTGAATCCAACAAGGTCGCCTGTGCTTGCAGCATCTCTTGCTGACGTTCTTTGCTTCGCTGGCCTCCGCGCGGTTTTAGTAGAATGTCATCGACACTGAGCACACTCGCGACGGTCAGTGCATCCTTCAGAACCCATTTCTTGCCGCACTCGACAGCCGCCAACAGCATGCGCGCCAGCAACGGATCCAACGGGAATTCGGCCATTTGGGTACCAAGGGGTTCGCTCAATTGGCATTTGTCATTGATCGCACCAAGCGCAAACAACGTCTCCAGTGCGCGAGCAAGAGCTTCGGCACTTGGCGGCGACACAAAATCAAAGTGTACGAGGTCGTGGATGCCCATACTCAGCAAATGTAACGCCACGGGACACAAATTGGTGCGTTGTATCTGCGGAATGGTCTCTTCCTGCAATTGCTCCTTGAAAAAGGACTCGGTGCACAGGCGAAAGCACTTGCCTGGCGCGACACGTCCTGCTCTTCCGGCTCTTTGCTTGGCTGACGCTTTGGAGATGCTGGTCACAACCAGCGATTCCACGCCCGTCAAAGGGTTGAAAAACGCCAATTTGGTGAAACAACTGTCAATCACAAACGAAACCCCTTGCAGCGTCACCGAAGTCTCGGCAATGGTCGTTGCCACGATGATCTTTCGCGTGCGTGGTGGAGCCTGAAGAAACACTTTTTGTTGCATGGCAAAGGGCAACGTGGCGTAAAAGGGCATGGGAAGAAGATGTGGCGGCGCGCGTTCGCTCAGTGATCGCACCACAAAGTCGATTTCTTCTTGACCCGGTAAGAACATCAGAATGTCGCCCTGGTAACAAACAGCACCAAGTGCACGAGTCAGTTGGCATTCAATCCACAACAAGACAAAGAATGGAACGCAAAGCCACCGTACAGGTCCTTCGTGAAGATCAACCGTGAGAGCCGTCTCGATGCATTTCTCAAGGTAATCGCTCGCAGGTTCTTTCAGGTACTCGACATCCACAGGGTATTGACGTCCCTGTCCACCGAAAGACCCATTGGATTCGTTCAATCAGCGCTTGCACTCGTGGTTTATCACAGGGGTTTCTCACCTCTACACTAATGGCAACAACATCGCCCAACTGCTTGCACGAATCAGTGGAATCCGTCGTAGTAGCAGCACCAGACGAGTCAGACGATGGCGGCAGCTTTCGCTTTTTGTGGCGAAAGAACCGTACAAATGTGTCCACTTGAAGTGTCGCCGACGCCACCACCTGGTCATTCGTACAACTATTAGCATCCTCTCACTCAAGTCCTCCCACGGCTCAGAGAGCTGCATACCACTCGCAATTCGGGGCGTCGTCGTTGGATTTTCTTGATCAATCCCAGCAATAGATCGGTTTCTAGATTCCGTTCATGGGCTTCGTCCAACAGAATCACCGAGTACTTGGACAGCAGTGGATCCACCATTGTTTCGCGCAACAGCATGCCATCGGTGCAAAACTTGATGCGCGTCTCTTGGGGATCCCATTGCTCGTCAAAGCGCACCGCGTAGCCGACCTACCCAGCGAGATCATATATGCACCCCATGAGACGTCTATTGGGCATCACAGACACAGATGCCAGCTACAGATACAAGTCTTTTTTTCTCTCACTTTCTTGCCAAGCGGCGTGTTCATCTCTTGCGCGACCCGTTCCGCGACCGTCATGGCTGCAATACGGCGTGGCTGGGTGCACACAATCATGCGTCTGCTGGTCCTTTTGGAACTGGAAGTGGTGCCACTCGGGTGGTCATTGCACCAGTTGGCTTCGTAGAGAAACTGGGGCACTTGGGTGGTCTTGCCGCTTCCAGTTTCACCAACGAGAATGGTCGTCTGGTAGTTTTCCACGCAAAACAACAGCTGTTGGCGATGGTGAAACACAGGCAGCGCTTGACGTTGCTGGGCCAGTGACAAGTGGTGCAGCGGATTGAATTGAATGGTCGAAGAAGAAGCCAATTGTTCGTTCGCTTTGACATCGTAAGCACTGACAGAGGCGAGCGGATTGGCATCCCCGGGCCGCCAGAATCCACTCGTATTCGCCATTTTGGTGGGGATGATGAGACGCCAAAACAGGTATCTGCCCCAAGGACGCAAAAATGGGGCCGCACCGGGAATCGAACCCGGGACCTCTCGCACCCGAAGCGAGAATCATACCACTAGACCACGCGGCCTCTTGTGGGTTGCTCAGAAAAAAGAATTTAGTTGACGAGGGACGAGTTGGGCTGAAGTAGCACCACTCGCACAACTGCATGGCGATTCCAACTTGAAACTGGCCTTGAAATGATTCTTAAAACATGTGTCCATAATTTATCATTCATGCCACAGTTTGATCTCGCTTTGAGCACTCTACGTTTGGATTCGAGTTGTGACAAAGTCCACCAGGGAGATGGAGCATAGCGGACGCCCGCATTCCATTTTTGAAGTCGTCGCACAAGCGGCCGCGTGGTCTAGTGGTATGATTCTCGCTTCGGGTGCGAGAGGTCCCGGGTTCGATTCCCGGTGCGGCCCCATTTTTTGTTTGTCATGGTCTGTTGGGTTTTCAACCTGAACGAACCTTGGTCGGATGATTGTGATCTTGTGGTTTCTGTCACTCTATGAGGGTTGCGCACTTCGATTTTGTCTCTCTCTCTCTCTCTCTCATGGACACTCTTTCTCCTTCTTTGACACTTGACTAGTTCATTCAATGAGTCTTCTTGTCGCCACTACTGGGACCTTGGTACTGTTCTTCGTGGATCAAATGACGCCAATGCACCACAAGCGCCTGTAACAAAACGTAGACGTTGCCCACTGCACAGCTGACGGAAATCGCCATCAAAGGAAGAAATGGATACTTGGTCACGATTCGATTGGGAATCCACGTGAAGGCTGTGGCCCCAAACACAACCACCGCTACGACCGCCATGTAGACCTGTTCCAAACATACGATCCAGCAGCGCCTACAACCTCGTGTTGCTTCGTCGAGTTTCGCGGAATTCTTTGGTTTCTTTTCCAGCAAGCAGTGCGTCATCAGGGCATGCACAGCAAACAAAAGCACTTTGGTGACTTGTTCTTGCGGTGTAAACAGCAAGGGAAACAACGACAACGTGCTGATCCAGCTGCTCAGACGGTACAAACGTTTCTCACGGTCGCCTTGGGTCGCCAACAATGCCAGAGGAAGTGTCACTTGAAGAATTGCTTTCTCGTGAACGTGGTAACCAAACATGAACGAGCAATGCATGCAATACACCAACGCTCGCATAAACACCCCAGGCTTTGGGTTTGTCCATACGCTCACCAAAACCAGCAACATGGCACCGAACGCCAACACCGCACACACCAGAGGTGAAATAGTTGGCAAAACAGCAAATTTGGCTTCTTGAACAAGGCCTCCACTCATGGACGCGACTTCATGGCCGTTGGACCCTGGAATTCGACCCGACAACACCAACAATTTGTCCACAAACGCATACAACGCCCACACGTTCGGCGCCCAATACGCGTGGCAAAGCCCTCGTTGCACCGGAAACATACGTGAAAACATTTGCTTGACCCCGTTAAGAGGATTCGGGTGATGCAGCAGAATGGACCCAAACGCGACACCAAAGATCACCAGCACTAGCAGTCCCAACTGTACAAAGCGCACCATCGAAAAGCCACGAGCAGCACTCGAGTTTTTTTTCTTCTTGACCACGGGCACAAAGCAGAACCCACGCAGCAAATACACGAAGTACAGCGGCGCCGCGTATAGATAAATGTGCTTGAACATGAGCAAGATGGCATACAGCGCAGCACCGTGTAGCATCTTCTGCTGCATAAACCGCGCGGCCGAGAGAATCAATAGCCCCAACAACATGCCATTGTATTGGAAGTGGATGTGGTCCACAAACAGCAGTCCGGCGTCAAAAAGGGTCAGCAACACGGTTGTGATGATCACGTGTTGCTTTTTCTGTTTGGCATGGGCTTTCTTCTTGCTTGCTCCGGCCTTACCAGCAGTTGGCAGCGACGAAGCGAATTCATAGACGGCGTAAAACAGCAGAAATTCCGTGCAGATGACGCTGACACGTTGAAAGAATAGAATGCGCGTAGTGAAGATCGGCTTGGAAGAGATGGTCACCAGCAGCACATCGATTTTGGCGGCCAAAAGACTCAACACGTACTCAAACCAGGCAAAACATGGCGGATAATCCAAGGTCCACTGGCTCGTGGCCTCGTGGTACCATTGGGCCGGTGGAAGCGAATGGGTCAGCGCAAGCCAGTTGCGATGAACCTCAAAGTCGGTGCTGGTATATGAGGGAATCAGCAGCAGCTTCAGCGCCAACGACAAGAAAGCGATCCCGCCGAGCTCTTGAAGCATGGTTTCCATTCTGAGTCTGCCACGTAGGCCGATATTCAGCCAATCACAACGCGATTAACAAACCCTTCAGTTATACTGATGTTGTAGCTGATAATTGTTCAGAAATGTCACCGTCATCTTGTTAGTGTTCACCAGAGGAGCTTTCATTTGACGCTGTATGACGCAAATGATCATTTGTTTGACCAGTCTATTTCAACAACTCGGATTCGGTTTGGATTCTCCCTACAAAAACGTTCTCTAGAGGACAGATCAACCAACTCTTTGACTTCCGACTCCTCGCGAGCGCCTATTCTCCAGTCCGTTTGACATTGACATTTATGGACGTGAACAGCTTTCTGGTTCATTTCTCACACCAGCCAAGCGATCAGTCATATGATGTGTTGACCGAATGCGGTTGGAAGATTCGCCACGGATCTAATAGTGATCATTGCGCTTCAGCATCAAAGCTGGGGGTTCGCGCTCTTGATCTTGCTGTTTGATCACCAGTTGCTTCTTGAAGATCTGCTCTTTGGGTAACAACAGCTTTTCACTGATCATATCGCATATGGCTCAGGTTTTGATCCATGCCCCAGTACCGCGAGCCAAAATTGCCACAACCAGGTAGAATACGCTGTTGATCGTCGACTTCGGGGTCCAATGCTGCAACGAGAATCTTCACTTCTGCAGAACAAACGAAAAAGTTTTGAGTATTGCGGTGAACAATCACAACCAAACAACAATCGTACTTGGAAATCGAGACGAAACATTTGCGACACCTTCGGCCGACGCTAGTATACAAACGAACTGAATGTATTCTTCCAGACAGCCCGTATTGACGAGCACGTCAATGGCTTCGACGACCGAGTCACCAGTGGCACAAACAATGTCCAAAAGCAATACACAGCACTGCTCGATGCGCGCCGGTAACGAAATCTGAGTGATGGGACCAGAATCCGACGGAATGCTAGACGGCTCAAGACGATGCTGCACTTCAATGAGACCTAACGAGTTCATTTCCGATAACAACCAACGCTCACATCAATAATTGCCCTGACCTGCACAGAAGAGATGACCAGTATTACCTGATCGCGCATTGGGCATAATCGTCTGGAAACTCTCCATCAATGGATAAGAACCCTGGCCGATGCCCACAGCGCAAATCTCGAACTGATTCATCAAACCATGGGCAGGCAGCCCGCTTGGAGTGACTACGGCCGTCCGAACCATGGGCATCAATGAAAAAGCTTCTTCCAACAGCAGTCGAATCACTCGGTTGGCAGTGTGTCGAAACATACGATGTGAAAGCTCTCGATCTCGCAAAGCTGTAATCAGATTCACCATGGCAGGAGTTCGGATTTCATTCACCATCGCAGCATCGAGATCATCCACCATTTCGCAGTCCTCGAGTTGATTCGGACGACTTTACAACAACCAGAGACTATCAGCAAAACCACCACAACGAACAGAAACACATTACCAACAATTGACTCACCGAAAACTAGACATATTCGTGTTCATGGCTCGTTCCCTCGCCATTCGATCTTCCATAGATTGCGCAACGGTAGTATCTTGTGGCAAGTGTTGCAGTCGGTCTAAGTGGTCTTCAAACACAGCGCTGCCTTCCCGCATGATTTGACTGCGCTCATACGGCTTGGGTGGCCGAAAAACATCCTGTGGTTTTGGTTGGGAAAGGGCTGTTGTTGAGTGCGCGCGTTGAACTGGCGGGTTTGCAAGCTGCAAATGCTTGCGGGACGACGAAGAGGCCAACAGCATATTGGAGCGTCGAAGAATGTCGTGGCGGTTTTTGTACGTGTTGCAAATAGCTGCACGTGTGACCTGGTATTCTTTGGCCAATTCTGACTGTTTTTCGCCCCTTTCAATGCGTCGAATGATGTTCACACGATCATCTTCCTGCAAATACCGTTGCCTTCGCTTGTAGTGGTAATGGCGACTTGGTTTGACAGGCTTCTCTTTTGCCTGGTCCTTGTCATTCGCATCTTTGTTAGCACCACTTGGTACTGCAGTCATTGCTGCAGAAGTTGCAGCTGCTGTCGTGGATACCATCGGGGAGGAGGTGGTGGTGCTAGGTTGCTGCGGTCGCGGCGGGGAATCCTTGGCACGTGGACGATCTATTGCCATGGCGACGTTCGTGTTGCTCTTGCTACCACTATGGATCTTCACGTCGGCAAATCGCTGACTTTCCTCTGCGCGTGGATGCTCCAGTTCCTGTTCAGGTTCCGACACGACCATTTGTTGCTGTGTGGTATTATCATTCGGTGTGGGCTTGTGCGCAGAGTCCTCGCTGACCTGGTCTTGTTGTCGCGCATGGCGCCCACTGATTTGTTGCATTGGCGAGGCAACTTGCTGATTGGAATCCCTTGCCTTGGTAGTGTCGCGGTCGTTGGCTTCGGCACGTGAGGAAGTCGAGAGGGTGGTGTCGCTCTGGTCCGACTCTTCTGCGTGGTCCTCTTCCTCCATGGTCTCCTCTTCCTCCACCGTCTCTTCTTGTTCCTCCTCCTCCTCCTCCTCCTCTTCTTCTTCTTCTTCTTCTTCTTCTTCTTCCCGCTCTTCTTCTTCCGTGTCGTCTGCTTGCACTTCCTCTTGTTGCTCAATTGATGCAGCTCCTTCCGCTCGTTTCTCCATGCTATTGCTCTCCGTGCCTTGAGCTAACGCCTCAACCAGAGTCGCTTGCTACTCGTTTCCCGTCTGGTTTTTGGTTAGGCCTTTGACGCCCCCACAAACTAAGCCCTCACTTTATCTCAGCGGGGTAGGGATGTGGAAAAACCTTGTTTACGGAAGCAAAAAACCTCGCTCGAACGCCCCAGTATAATGTGCACAACACCATTCCCCAGCACTGAAACCCCTCTATCAGTTAATGGTAAATTGCCAAATTGACAGGTTGCAGCCAGGAATCAAAGCGAATCAACGAGCTCGCTCCGTGTGGACCACGCTATGTCAGGAGATACACTCACAGTTCCCTGAGACATGTGGATATTGACATTTGGAGTGTGTTGACGTATGCTGTTCAAAGGGGTAGGTCCATCCGCACTTACTGTGCACCACTTGGGTGACGTTCATTGAAAACGGTTGATGAGGTTTTTCGGTCCCACGGGGTTTTGAGGTTAATCACAATTGAGGTTATTGAAGAAGAGTTGGATGAGCCATGACGAGCAACAATGGTGTCAAATGCATTTACTGAAAGGGTCAACGAGTGCCTTTGCTGACGTGGCCACCAGCGGATACAAGAGGAGAGAGAGAATTATTGTTGTTCTGATGTTGCTCAATTGAATCCCCTGTTGCCACATGCGAATATAGTAGATGACGTGAGCTTTCTTCCATGGGGGATACTTCCCTTTGGCATGACGGGCAGCGTCACCAAGACAACAGGATAACAACGCCGCTAGTTGGGCTCATGGATGTGCTGTATCGAACTGTCAACCCAACCAAAAAACTCGACTGATTGGACTTTCAGGGTATCACAGCAAGGCTTTGGTCCGACGGAACGAGCCGAAACAAAGCGTCTTCCCTGGCCCACTGACTATGGGTTAGAGGGCTTTTCGCCCTCCACTACGCTCATCATCACGCATTGTAAGGATCGCCAAGGGAACGCGCACAATCATGACCAACATTCTTGACCTGGCATTCCACGGATCAACAGTCGCATGAACAGCCAAAGACCCAAAGCAATCCGCTCAAGTCTCTGTCTGTTTGGGTTTGATCCATTCCCATTCTACTGACTGATTGCTAACTGGTATTAGTTGTTTCAAGTGCTGCACCTTGCCGTGACAGCTACTTGTCTGGCAGGCTTTTCTAGCCCTGGCAAAATAAGCGAAGTGGTCGACTCTGTATCCAATTGCTCCGCTTGATTAGCAAAGTGACGAACGAAATGGACACGATATCATTGTTAATCATGAAGCACGAGCAAACCTCAGCATTTCCCACCCTCCTCCTCCTCAACCTGGCCGCAAACAGATGGCATCCACAACCACTTGCTTGTTAACTCGACTGGTTGAACAAATCAGATTCCCTTTGTTCCATCGCTTGTCCTCGTCCGAAGAAATGACGCTGGTCAAATAACAAATCCATTAGTTGGTTGTGCAACACAAGGGCGTTGGGCTGTTTGTCGAGGATCTAACGGTCAAGAAGCCCACCACGAGAGTGACGGAAGAGCGAGGGACAGGACTCATGTGGGCAAAACATTCAAAGAATCCACGAAAAGCGCCAGATGGTCATCAAGATCGTCACTGTCATCGTGAAAGCCAATGCTAGTGCGCCCGGACGCTACAGCGATGCGAAAGTGGCAGTTCAACACAGCTTCTCCATGATCTTGACGCATCTTGCAGTGCTTGCGACAGGCATTCTCCAGGTGGGAGTTGACCGCTTTCAAAGTTTTCTTTTCACTGGATTCCACACGTACTTTCCGGTGGCAAGCGTCAGCACCATTCTGTATTCTTGGCTGCAAGAATGTGATATAGTGCTTCAGAAATTTCTGTTACTGGTTACAAGCAACATTACGAAGAGTTGCAGAATGAATGTGACTTGAAGGTACACAAAATAGGAGTTTATTATGGATTTAGGACGTGCCGAGCAGGAGCTTCAACTTCTGTTCTACGTCAACAGTATCTTGTAGGTTTTAGTAAGGTTTTGAGGTATTGGTGAGGTTTTACTTGAAGGGACACGCCCCTTGAAGATGGCACCCCTTCAAGACACCTCAAAGACCCCTCAGAGTCCTTTCAATCCATCAGAATCATATTTGCTCAGTGCCACGCAAGTGGCCAAGAATCACCTGTCTCTCAAATACTCCAGTGTTCAGCCTATTCTTCATCTCTTCCAGCTCCGTCATATCTATTCCAAAGAGCGAACTCTTGTCTCCAGACCATTTAGAGGCCATT
>JAMFLO010000301.1:0-42023 GCA_027475765.1 Paralagenidium karlingii
TCAAGGAATACTCTTGGCAGACGAGCACTTCAGGTCGGGAAGGGTAGGCGAACGTGACTGCATTCACATCAATCTTGCCGGCGACTTTGTCGAGCTTCTTGCCATCGTCACTTAACGGGTCAATGAGTGACTGGCGATGAATGGTAGCGATGATGTCATAGGCTGCTGCCCGAGCAGCAAAGAATGCCTGGATACCAGGTCCAGCTTGTCCGAGCGCCATACCCCCCAGAATCGTACAGAAGAATACGGTGAGCACTTTGGGTCCTGTGTAGCATTGGTGGCCTGTGCACCGATCTTCGCGCAGCATATCATTCGACACCAACACAGCACTGTAAAACAGCCCTCCAGCATATGCACAATACGCCGTAAAGAACATGAAACCCATGCCTGCTCCCACCGCCAGACCTTTCTTCACACCGGCCTTGATGGCGTCTTGAAGAGCGTGTTCGTATTTGACCACGAAATGATCGACGGAATTGAACATGTGCACAGTGCGGATGTTACTGAGCGCTTCTTGGGCGACTGCTCCGGCCTTAGCATAGGCCTCGATGCCGCCCTGCACCGCTGTTGACATGAGTTTCATGGACAGATACGACGAGAAGGCCAGAACGGGAAGAAACGCCATAATCACCAAAGTGAGTTTCCATCCTTTGATGAAGCCAATGACCAGACCACCAATGGCCATGCTCAGGAAGTTGATACTGTCGCCGATCTTGCGTCCAATGCCTTCCTGGATCTGAACGGTGGAATCGGCGACCCTCGTGGCCAGTTCCATGGGTTCATTGACGTCAAACCATCCAATCTCTTGGGTGAGAATGGCACTGACATAGGCTGCTCGCATTTTTTTGGCTTGACGAGACGCCGTGAGAGACCAGCAGGTCACCTGACAATACCCGGCCAACAGCACCGCAATCCCCAAGTACACAAAGTGCAGTGACACCGTGTTGATGTTGTCATTGGTCTTTTCAGCGGATTGCTGCGGGTTGACGGGGTTGAATGCATCGGTGATGTCGCCAAACAGAATCATCTGCACGGGTTGCGCCACGCCACCGACCATAGCGGACAGCGTGCCAAACGCCATGAGCGCAAAGTCGCGGCCGTCAGCATAGGAGAAGAGCTCCTTGAACGAGACTAGTTTGAGACTCGACTTGTCGCCAGTGGTGGACCCACTGGCAGTGGAGGCTTCGGGGATGATTTCCACTGGTTTGGCAACGCTGACCACCACGTCGCCTGAGGCAGCAGCAGTGGGGGCACTGGACTCGACGGGTTGCATGACACTGGCATTGGCATTGGCATTGGCACTGGCAGCCGCAGCGCCCGTGGGCGTCTTGAGCTCCACGAAGGCTCCTTCCGAGTCGCGTTCATCGGGCATCTCGTCCCTCCTTCTTCCTGCTGGGTTATCGTTCGGTTTGACTGGGGCTTCTTCAGGTTTCTCGAGTGATGGCTGACTGCTTGCTTGCCTTTTCATGTCAGGTTTTATCATGCAGATTAGAGGGGATGCGACGGTTTCTTTATCAAAGATCGCATCAGTCTATAGGGTGAATCCATTATCAGAGGGACTAAGACCCGTCAATGCACGATCACAGCATTGGATGCAATACGTTATATAACAGGCTATTAAAAATACAGGGCAACAAGAAGAAGTGAAACCACTCCACTGTCAAAGGTCACGACTGCCGCTATTGTTCCAAATCTGTGGCTGACAGCATGCCGCAGTTGGAGCGATCAGGGTTCGCATTGGGATGGAGCCGGGAGGTTTCACCACCTGTTACAATGATGATGTGGTTAGAATTTCGTTAAAAAGTACTGCAGGCCCTCTGTAATAGAATCATTGAAGATGCGTTGCGACAGGATGCAACAGTTGCAAAGACACCAAGGGTCAGTCAGCATACAAAGAGTTGACTGGTTCCGTGAGTCGTTCAACACCAGCCAAAACGTTGAAAGACAATTTTGGTCTACTGACCACTTGGCGTTGCTTTGGGGGTCCAAGCCATCAGCCACCAAAGTGGACTGTTGCTGTGGTGGGATGGCACACATCGGACTCCAAATCTTTCGCGATCTTCCCTCGGCCATGTTGCGCTGCTCTGTTCTCCCACTTCCTCCATACTGTACTGTATGTAGTACCTAAACGTGGTCTCTAAGGGGGTCTAGGGGTACTCTTGATACAATTTTATGCACAGGTTGAGCGGACGATGTGATCCCGGCGTTCCGAACCGGTTCCAAAACGATGTCGTACTTACTAGAGCTGCTGTGGTGCTACAATTCTATAGTGAATTGTGAACGTTTCCCAGATCAGTTCAGTTCGAATAGCCACTCCACTGTGTGGGGAATTTTCGTGGTTTTTCTGTGGGTAAACAACCGCCAAACTCACGGTGGCAAAAATACACTGCTCGTCGTTTCCAGTCAGTCTGGTGGCAACGAGTGTTCTTCTTTTCATTGAGCATCTTTTCCCGAAAAGCTCAAGCGAGAGAGTCACGTGAAAGCATCAACGATGTCGTCCAACATCACCGGTTCAGACGTCGGGGTCACCAAGTTTGGCCAACCCGACAACCACCCGTCCGAAACCATTCGTACAGCCATCCGTACATGGTTCTGGGTGATCGCCGTCGGATGGATCTTCTTCGAAGTTGCACGACAGCGCTGGTTGGCCAATGCATACTATTGCCGTGAACGAAGCGTGGAGACCACGGGACCGAGCGTGGAGCAATCGCGCCGCACACGTTTTCTCGGGTGGGTGTGGCGTTTGTACAAGACTAATGACGATTTAGTGCTGGACCAGTGTGGACTGGACACGTTGTTCTACATGCGCTTTATGCGTATGCTGACCAAGTTGTCGGTTATGGGAGTGCTGATGTCGGCGGTGCTGTTCCCGGTCTATTACCATGGCGTGAACCACCTACAAAAGGAATTCGATACCGATGATGTCATCTTCAGGTTCTCGATGTCGAACATTGACAAAGACGACGCCAAATGGCGATTCATCTTTCCAGTTGCTGCGTTGTATGTGATCTCGTTCTTGACGTACTACTTTCTCTACCAAGAGAACGTCGAGTATGTTAAAAGACGACATCAATTTCTCGGCCGAAAGCACACCCAGCAGTATTCGATCGTCATCAATGACTTGCCGATGCATTTGCGCACGCCTAAGACTCTTCGTGAGTACATGCAGTCCATGTTTCCAGGCACGGTGCTCTATGTGTACGTGGCTTTGGAATGTGGTGACTTGGAAAAGCTCTTGAGCGCGCGCACCAAAGTACGAGATCAACTTGAACACTTTTTGGCGCTTAGCGCACAAACTGGTGAACCCGTGATCAAACGCAAAAGCATGTGCTGTGGTGACAAGGTAGACAAGATCGCAGAACTCCAAGAGCAGCTTCAGGACCTGAACGATGCTGTGCTTGCGGAAGCTAATCGCATTCTGCGTAAGCAACAGAAGCTCACGGATCACGTGATGGAGAAAGCTGCCGAAGCTTCAGATCAAAAGTTTGCCATTGACACCGACTTTCTGGATCTCGAATCAGACACTGCTGCAGAAGAACAGCAAAAGGAGGACAATGCGTTCATTAGAGGACTCAAGATGAATGCCAAAGTCTTTTCTCGAGGTGGAATCATGCGTAGCACGGGATTCGTCACCTTCAACAGCATCAAAGCTGCTCAGTCGGCTCAACAGATTCTGCAAAGCGGGCGTCCAACTGAAATGATGGTCGAACCAGCGCCTTTTGTTGAGGAAATCGTGTGGGAAAACGTCGGTATCTCGTATGACCAAAAATCGACGTGGCAACTCATCTCATATGTGGCCACCGCTGGTATTATCTTGTTGTGGGTTTTTCCCACGATGATCGTGGTGTCCTTTTCCACTGTGTCCCAACTCAAGCAGAAGTACAAGTGGCTTGCAGATTTCATCGACGATCATCCGTGGTCGGAGAGTGTGCTGGAACAGCTTGCTCCCATTATGCTGTCTGTCATGAATGCCCTTGCTCCCATCATTATGGGCATGTTATCCAAACAAGAAGGGCATTGCTCAGAGAGTCTGGTAAACGGCTCGATGTTTGCAAAAGTGGTATGTCACCAAGTGGTGGTGACTTTTCTCTTCCCTTTGATTGGAGGTACTGCCTTTGCAAGCCTGGATACCCTTACATCGAGCCTGAGTGCCAGCAAGATCTTCGAGGAGCTGGGTTCTCAACTTCCGGGCCAGTCAACCTTCTTTGTTTCGTATATCGTTGTGCTCATGTCAGTTAATCTGACACTCGAGTTTCTTCGCGTGATCCCGCTCATCAAGGCCTTCATCTACAATCGTTTTGCTCCGAAATTGACTCCAAGAGAGCGCGAATCGCCCTGGTTTGGTCTGGGACCCATTGACCTTCCAGGAAGCTTTGATCAAGCCGATTCACTTGCGCAGTACTATCTGGTGCTCATTTTGGTGCTGGTGTTTTGTCCAATCGCGCCAATCGTGTGCTATTTTGCAGCGGGATACTCATTCTTATCCGAACTGGTGTATCGCTGGCATGCGTTGTGTGTATACGACCCTTCGCCGCAATCGATTGGCGTGTACTTCCCGGCACTCTATCGCTTTTGCATTGGCGCATTGTTTTTGACGCAGGTCGTCATGATCTCGTTGCTTGGTATCAAAGTTGTTCCAGTGGCAGCAACGTGCACGATTCCTCTGGTTGTGATCACGTACCTTTTCCATCTCTTCATCGACACGCGGTTTCCTCGCACTGCCAAGAATCTCCCACTGGAGGAGTGCATTGCCATTGACTCACGTCGTGCTGAGAAACCCGGTGAGATTGAAGATGTGCTAGAGGACGTGTACAAACAGCCGGCCATGGCGGATCGGGACCCCATCGCTCCGGACTATCAAATCTTTGCCAGCGAAGCCACTCCAGAGACCATGTTGGCGACCCCCGTGGAAGAAGCGTTGGGTGCTCCCTCGTCCCAACGTGCGCTCCATTGATTTGTTGGATTTGCTTGTGTTTTTTATTTGTACCAGCTTGTTGCTGACTCTTTTACCCGGCCTGAATACATTTTCCCTATGAAAACGAATCTCTGGCTGGTGATTGGCTGAAACCCCACTCGAAGTTGACCCCCGTTCCCAGCTGAGGTGAGGCCAGGATGTCAGTCGGCACTTTCCACTCGAGAGCACAAGTCCAATGGACAGCGAACCCGCACCAAGATCAGAGCCAGAAACGGAAGAAGACTCGCTCTTCAAAGTGGGCGACAGCATTCCGCTCGACGTCATGCTGCTGCTCTTTGCGCTACTGGCGGTGGTGCTCTTTCTGTTGGAAAAAGCACTGCACTCACTGGAGCATCACACCCGACAGCATCCAAAGTATTACGAGATCATCGACAAGACGTATCGAGGTAAGCTCAAGAAGAAGAAGGCAGAAGGAGCTGACGTGCTTTGGACGACTACTGACGCGCCTGAACGGACTGCATTTTGCAGAACTGATGCTGGTCGGACTGATCGCCCTCTGCCTCAAACTCGTGCACGAAAGCAAGTTGATGCGAGACGCTAGTGATCGGCACGAATTACTCGCATTTGAAGCCGCTGACACGGCTATTTTCCTCATGGCCCTTGCGCTGGTTTTCCAAGCGACCACCATCTGTCTGCGTATGCGTTCGAGCAATCGTCAAGCTGCCGAGACCGAGTTGATGACCGGCCGCGATGTGTTTGAATTCTTTCAACGCGAAGAGCAAAAGCGAGTGTACCGCACCATTCAAATGAACCCCGTGAAGCTTTTTTACCACGAACTTTCCATGCCAGCTGGGAACATCCGCGAAATGGCCATATTACGAGTGCTTCGACATCTCTTTCTCCGAACCCATGGACTCCCCGAACTCTTTCCATACGCGAAATACTTGCGCCAATCTGAGGACAACCAAGTGTCCCATCTGATCGATGTCGAAGCTTCCACGTGGCTACTCGTGTTTGGTATCAGCTGGGGATACTATTGTGTTGACCGGTGGATCATTCACAGCCATTTCGTGCCGCGTGATCCTGATGACCCCGAGAAAACCAAACGACGAACTCTTGAAGCTGCAGTGGTGGCCTACCTTGCGCTCACCACTTTTCTAATCCTTCTCCACACGATGACATTGGCGTACTTCAGTTGGTGTGTCCGTTTCATTTTGAGGAGAGAGCGGTGCTCCAATCGCACAGAACTGGTCATGCGCTTGCAAGAAATCGCCGAAGAAGAGCACTCTCTGCTATCCCAAGAAGTGCCTGCCCATGCAATCAGTCAGATGGAACGCATTCAAGAAGAACAGCAAACCCAGCAATACGAAGAGTTGCGTGGGTTTATGCGCAACGACTCTGGCTTTCAACTGCTCCGGCAGCTTTTCCGTTGCTATCGCAGAGGATTGATCGCGGACACGAACAACGAAAAGGAATCCCACCATTGTGGTCTATCGGAACCTACCAAACAGGCTTTTCAGATCCCGTATTTCAACCCCAAGGCGTGGCATTACTGGATGAAGGTTCTAGTAATCTCAAATGCCTTCTTCTTCTCCGTGTGCGTCGAGACGGTAGTGTATCAAACGGTCGAAGTGGCGATTGAGCTGAATGTCCTGATAGCCATCGCAATCCCCATTCCGCTGATCGTCAATACGGTGGTCTTCCAGGTGCTCCTCTTGCGGAAATACTTGCTCATCAGCAGCATCTGTCGGGTCGATGCCAAGACCTTGAGCGACGTAATTGGTCATTTCACCGAGATTGTCAGTCTGAGATACGAGTTTGTATCGTCCATTCAATCGTGTCTTCAAGAAAGTGGTAAAACCGTGAACGATCTCGTCGAACAACTCGAGATCGCTGATGCGTATCGTACGGGACTCATTGATGTGGAAGAAATGCGCAAGATTCTCAAGAGTTTTGTGGGGTTCGACATCTCTTTCTACCGCTTCAACAGTGTGGTGAAACTCTTGTTCGACCTCAAGGGCACACATATCAAGTATGAGCGCGTGAAACGTCTGTTATTGATGATGGACAACCCGATGCCATATGGCTCCAAGCATTCTGGAGATGAAGTGGTGGTCAACATGGGTAATCATCAAGAGAGCCTTTGGTCGCGACCCAGTTCTCTCTTTGGGTCCTTGCGAATGAATCAGTATCTTCGTCGATCGTGTTTCATGGACTCGTCAGACACGGAACCTCGAGCTTCCCGCGGGCTTTTCCAGCTGGATTCGTTCGATTTAGAAGCAGCCATTGAAGGAACCTCGTCTCCGGTAAAGTACGTTCGCATGTGAAATGAACACATGATCATGAAAAGTGGTAGGTAAAGGTCATCCAATCGAACCTGATGCAATCCCACATTGAGGTGCGAACAGATTATATGGACCAGAGAGTCCATGAGTCTGGGCTGCTTTCCTTGACAACTGCGACGAGACGTAGGACGCCAGAATTCGAGGCCACCAGCTCGATTGATGGCAGACGTAGTGATGCGATTGTCCCCGTCAGTCAATAGACTCAAGCTCTGCAGGAGCAACAGAAGCCACGGTGACGAGCGAAATGCGCTGTCGGGTGTTTATGTTTACACTCCCCAATTCCAGTCCTCTGTCTCTTCCTCGGCACGTGGTATGCTCACGGTGATCTTTTGCCAACGAAGCCAGCCACCACACTCGGCTCCCTCCTTGCACTTACTCTCTGAGACATGGTGCTGTATGCTGACACGATCCCATACATTTCCCTAGTGAAACGAATGCTCTGACGAGTGATTGGCTGAAATCCGATCCACAGGTTTCCTTTTGAGTTTCTTTTGTGAAGTGGTTCCCCGTCCCATTTGCGCTGGCTCTTCCAGTGCGCGGTGCTGAGGCGGGAGGTGCGCGGTGTCCGGGGACCAGGGAGAGCTCAGTCGGCAATTTCCTCTCGAGCGCACAAACAAGTGGGCGGCAAGTGGAAAGCGAAGGAGGCAGGCAGGGAAGCGAGCAATGACGGAAGGCTCGTTGTTCAAAGTGGGCGACAACATTCGCCTGGACGTCATGTTGCTGTTGTTTGCGCTACTGGCGGTGGTGCTCTTTCTGTTGGAAAAAGCACTGCACTACCTGGAGCATCACACGCGGCAGCATCCAAAGTACCACGAGATCATCAACAAGACATATCGAGGTGAGCTCAAGCAGCAGCGGCAGCAGCAGAAGAAAAAGCAGAACGGGGAATGGTTACTGACTCACTGTGTTGCAGAGTTGATGCTGGTCGGACTCATCGCACTGTGTCTCAAACTCGTGCGGGAGAGCAATTTGGTCCAAGGCAAGAGCGCTCAACAAGCAATGCTCGCGTTTGAAGCCGCCGATACGGCCATTTTCCTCATGGCCCTCGCGCTGATTTTCCAAGCGACCACCATCTGTCTGCGACTGCGCGGAAGCAATCGTCAAGCCGCCAAGACCGAGTTGATGGCCAGCCACGATCTGTTTCTTGTTATGCAACGAGAAGACCAAGATCGCGTGTTTCGTCCCATGCAAATGAATCCAGTGCAGCTCTTTTGTCACGAACTCACCCTCCCGACAGGCAAAGTGCAAGAAATGGCCATCTTACGTGTGCTCCGGCACTCTTTTCTCCGAACCCATGGACTCCCCGAACTCTTTCCGTACGCGAAATACTTGCGCCAGTCGCAGGATAGTCAAGTGTCCCATCTGATCGATGTCGAAGCTTCCACGTGGCTACTCGTGTTCGGTATCAGTTGGACATTCTATTGTGTTGACCGATGGATCACTCACAGTCATTTCGTGCCCCGCGACACTGAAGACCACGAGAAAACCAAACGACGAACTCTTGAAGCTGCAGTGGTGGCCTACCTTACATTCACATGGTTTTTGATTCTTCTTCATGCTTTGACATTGGCGTACTTCAACTGGTGCATTCGATTCCTTTTGGTGAAAAACCGATGCGGCAATCGGGTCGAACTTGTCATGCGGTTGAGGCAAATCGCCGAAGAAGAGAGCTATCTGCTGTCGCATGAAGTGCCTGCCGAAGCAATTAGTCAGATGGAGCGCATTCAAGAAGAACAGCAAACCCAGCAATACGAAAAGAGGCGTGGGTTTATGCGCAATGACTCTGGCTTTGAATTGCTCTGGCAGTTCTTCCATTACTGCCACCAGCGACTGATCGCCAATACAAACAAAGAAAAGGAAGCCCACATACCCGTCAACCCATCTGAAGCTGCCAAACGAGCTATTCAGATCCCGTATTTCAACCCCAAGGCGTGGCATTACTGGATGAAGGTTTTGGTGATCTCAAATGCCTTCTTCTTCTCAATATGCGTGGAGACGGTGGTGTATCAAATGGCCGAAGTGGCCGCTGAATTGAGTGTCCTGACATCAATCGCTGTTCCGATTCCGCTGATCGTCAATACGGTGATCTTCCAAGTGCTCCTCTTGCGGAAATACTTGCTCATCAGCAGCATCTGTCGGGTCGATGCCAAGACCTTGAGCGACGTAATTGGTCATTTCACCGAGATTGTCAGTCTGAGATACGAGTTTGTATCGTCCATTCAATCGTGTCTTCAAGAAAGTGGTAAAACCGTGAACGATCTCGTCGAACAACTCGAGATCGCTGATGCGTATCGTACGGGACTCATTGATGTGGAAGAAATGCGCAAGATTCTCAAGAGTTTTGTGGGGTTCGACATCTCTTTCTACCGCTTCAACAGTGTGGTGAAACTCTTGTTCGACCTCAAGGGCACACATATCAAGTATGAGCGCGTGAAACGTCTGTTATTGATGATGGAGAAGCCTATGGGATTTGCATCCATGCATTCCGGAGGGGAACTGGTGGTCAGCATGGACAACAACCAAGAGAGTCCTTCGCCGCAGCTCATTCCCCTCACCAGCTCCCTGAGGATGAACCAGTATCCTCGTCGATCGTACTTTAAAGATCCACTTGACACGGACGCTCGTGCATCCCGCGGGCTTTTCCAACTGGATTCGTTAGATCTAGCAACCGCCATCGACGAACCCTCGTCCCAGGTTAACTACGTTTGCATGTAATCACCGGAAAGGCCCACACTAAGAATTGAGAACTGATCTCGCACCGGTTCCGCATCAATCGATGCCAACGCTCGCCATTCTGGAAAACTCGAACAAGACAAAAGCCCAGGCAACAAGCTGTTTGCCGCTAGCGAATTCAGTGATTCGATTTCCAGTTGCTCAGAAGCCATTGCACTCTATGAGAGGACACTGGCCAGTCGTGAGGTCGATGGCCACCCTTTTGCTTGTTCGGTGGCCATTTTGTTAGATGGTGAATCTCATGATCTCAAGGAGAATCAAATGAACGTACTCCATATCGTGGAATGCCATCTTTGTGAACCAAACGATAAACAACCTGCTTGTCACTTTGCACAGCAAATGGTTACTCCGAAAGCATGGCATTAATCTTGCCAGTCCCTTTCGCCAACGTTGTTTCCATTGATCTGGCATCTTCTGGATGAAACATGAGAGAAGCATCTCGCCCAATCTGGTCATTCGAGCTCTTGTAGAACCTTCAACACTTCAAGTTGGTCACGATCCCACAGACAACATCCAAACTTCCCAAGTCAGCCGCAACTTCTGCCCCGACGGGTTCTTGTGAGTCAAACGCGTCCATTTGCCTTGTCACATCACTTTCCTTTCCGAGTGTCTTCTGCAATGATCAACGATTCTTGATGTCACCGTCAAACCATGCACATACTGGTTACTTTGGATCAGCACGGAAGCAATGAAGAGGTTGCGAGTGAACTCCGAACAACTGGTCCACTCAAAACACTTGAATGCTCGGGTCAGAGTCGCCGCCTACAGCTCTTTGAGAACGGGATCAGGAATACTCTTTTCTCTTTGTTCATCTGGTGCCGTGGAGGAGCCCCACAATGGCATGGCGCGACAATCTCCCATTTGATCTATATGAGCAGCTTACCCGACCCGACCCGACCCGACCCGACCCGACTCGACTCGACTCGACCCGCCTGGACTCGGACCAGTGTACATACTGATGAAGTCCATACCGGTTTCCCATCAGTTGATGACCGACCACACGTCGTAGTAAGCTCTTGTCCGCCCATTCTCGAACGACTCGACGGCGTCAAAATGGCCGCTGAACAAGCCAAAAGCCGAGGCAACCAGCTGTTTGCTGCTGGTAAATTCAGTGATGCGATTGCCAGTTTCTCAGAAGCCATTGCACTCTACGAGAAGACGCCAGTTAGTGAACAAAGTGGCGATCTCCACGTGTACTACAGCAATCGATCCGCGTGTTATCTGAGCCAAGGCGATGCCCGCAATGCTTTGGTGGATGCAGAGAAATGTGTGTCGCTCAAGCGTGAGTGGGCCAAAGGATACTCTCGAAAAGGTCATGCACTGTATGCGTTGAATCGTTTCACGGATGCCTTCCGCGCGTACAAGGATGGGTTGGCCATTGACCCCACGAATGCGGCGTTGCTGGAGGGGTTGGATCTGGTGCAACAGCGCATGGCCAGTGCTTCCTCGTCTTCTGCTTCGCCTCCACCGCCACCACCTTCTTCATCGTCGTCCTCCTCCTCCTTCTCTTCTTCTTCCCCAGCCAGCGGTCGTTCGCTTCGTGCCTTTCTAATGGGCTCCAAGACCAATTCGTTCCAGTTGTTCCAATTCGTGTTGCGCTCGATCATGGTGGTGTGCTTTCTCGGGTTTTGGATTCCGATCGGTCTGATGCCGCCCATGTTGGCCTTTGGCACGTTTTTCAAAGTTGGCAGTCTCAATCAGGCCAGTTACTTGGCTTTCACCCACGGCACGCCCAAGTTCAACGCTGCGTATGGCCAGCGACTGGTGATGGACCCAACGACCCAGACGTTGCTCTTTTGTTTGCTCTTCTGGTTCTCCAGTCCGCATCCATTGGCGTTTTTCCCAGTGCTGACCGTCGAGTTGGTGCATTGGAGTGCATACTTGTCGTCGCTGTTTCAAGTGGTGGGTGGCACGCCTCCTCTTGTCCAGATGATTGTGACTTCGGCCGTGGACCCCGCGGTGAGCTACGTGTTGAGTGCGCCCCAATGGAAAACCATGTCGAGCCAGTCCAAGTGGGCTCTAGTGTACGCGCGGATCCCCCAGTTGTGCGCCAACATGGAAGTCGGCATTGGTCTGGCGCTGGTGCTCCAACTGTTTTCGCCAGCTAGAAACTTCATGCTGTTGCTGATTTACTGGCAGTTGATGCGCGTGCGGTACATGATTTCACCACAGATCCGCAATGCGTTCGCGGCGCTGAACCGAGGCATTTTGTCGATTGTCCACCATCCCAACTGCCCCGCCGTGGTCGGCAAGGTGTATGCCAAAGTACAGGTCTTTGCGGCCAAAATGACAGATGTGAGCCAACAGCAGCAGCAACAGGGCGCAACTCCACGATGCAGCGTCATGTAGAGGGAAGAAGGAAGGAAAAGAAGCAGCAAGTAGCAAGCAGAAAGCAGAGCTAAGCGCAAGAGTCGCGGAAATGTTGTGATGCAACAGGTCAGGAAGGTGGCGGGGCCTTTCTCTCTCTCTCTCTCTCTCTGTTTGAATGGTTTCGCACAACCCACCGTCCACACCAAAAATGCTCAATCAACCAGCCAATTTCACTCGTTACATCACATCCAACTATTAAACTAGTCATTTCTGCGCTCATGGAGGGGGAGCACCCATTTCACAAGCGACGTCGACTGCGAGTGCGTCGCATGGACTCCTCGTCGTCGTCCGAGGAATCTTCAATTACAATCACTTCGTGCACTGGAATGGGCATCCGCTTGCGTTTGGTTAATGTCGAAGTCGAAAGCGTCGTCGACACCACAGCAGCAGTCGCAGCTGCAGTTGCCGCCGTTGCCGTTGCCATTGCCGTCACCGCTGGTGGGGATCGCATCGACGACACGTTGAGTTTGCTTTGACGCAGCTTCGAAGACGAAATGGACCGAATCTGCGGCGCATTCTCGTCATTCGTTCGAACCTGTTTGATGATTGCGGCACCTGATCGTGAAGAAGATGCAGACGATGCCGCTGACGGGGACCTTGAACTGGGAGCTGAATCGGTTGCTGGCTTCCTTGCTGGAGCTGGAGCTGCTGCAGGTGGAGTTTTCAATGGCGAAGCTCTTCGCTCTTCAACAATCTGCTGTTTCTGCCTTCGTTGCTCCGCTTCCTGTTGGCGTGGCTGCTCTACGATCACCTGTTGGGGTCCCTGGGCTTCGTCTTCTCGCTGATGATTCCGCGAATCTTCGACTTCCTGCTGCTTCCGACTCTGTTGGTCGATCGCGAGCCTCTTTCCCTGCTCTTTAGTGCCCTCTGTGCGATGGGCTTCTTCGTCTTGTTGGCGTCGTTTCGCGTTCTCGGCTTCTTGGTGTTGTGGTTTTTGTTGTTGTCGCCAACTCTCGCTCTCGTTTGAGCGTCGAATCGCTACATCTCGGTCGAAATGCGGATCTTCGACCCGCATTCTCCACATCTCCAACACGGCGCTGTGCGCTTCCTCTGGAGAAATCCTCGATGGCTTGTCGCCGTGCCCATCCAATCGAGAGGGCGACTCTGGCGACAACGAGACCGGGGATGCCAGCAAAGACGCGCCATTCACTTGCAGACCGGTCATCTTGGGCTTTTGCTCGGCCATTCGCAACACTTTGGCGCGATCGGCACGACGCAAATCTACTCGCCACGCATGGACATTCACATTAAACAGTGGGTCTTCCTGGCGCATGCCCCGAATGTCTTGTGCTCGCCGGAGCGCTTGTCGCCGAGCGGCATCCTCGGGGGAATCACGCGCTTTGGCATTGCGAAGTGTTTGCCGCGCCTTGACGACCAACATGGACACAAAGTTCTCGACCCAAGCCGTGTTGGGGAACATTTTGGACGGGTTCGACAAGGCAAACAACGGCAGTTTCCACACATCGGCCAAGTAATCATCCAATCCATAGCACTCGACCCCCTGAAGAAGCAAAATGTCGTGTCGCGGCGAACTCCACCACGTCGGTTTGTTGCGGATCGAGTCCGGACTGAGCACTTGACGCACTTGGGTCATCACTTCCACCAGTTTGCGCGGCGCAAGCACCAGGATCTGGGATCGAAGCGCTCGAAACAATTCGACGCGGTTGAGCAGACGACGACACTGAGCGTCTGTGAGATGCCACGAGCCACGGTTGCCACCGAGTAAAGATCGCTTCATACTGACGGATCGAGTCGAACTGGTTCCACGACGAAGACGCTTTCGACAGGCCTCTTCGAGATCCAGCGCTTCATCCAAAAGCATTTTCACCGGTGTGTTCTTCAGATACAGAATCGGGTCGTGCAAAAAGTATCGCCACTTCTCGAGCACTTCATCCGGCGATTGGCACGTCCGGGTGTCCGGAATGCCAAAGGAAAACAACAGGCGCGCAAAGCGAAGGTGCTTGCGACGAGTCTCATCGGTCGATCCTGGGCGGGGGGCCTCTTCGAAGTCGGATCGTCGCTCTTCGCTGCGCACGGCGGGAGGCGGAGTCACGACCCTCTGCAGAATACCCATGGGAGCAACAGGCCCCACTGGCGCTGCCACTGGCACTGGCATCGGTCCTGGCATGGGCATCGGCACAGGGGTCCGAACCTTTGGAGGAGCTTCAGAAGCCGCAATCATGGCCTCGTATTGCGCCATTTTCTTCCAGTCTCCCCAGACAGAGACAACCGCGCGAAGTCTTGCGTGAAGCACCGAAATGGTCGGCCACGACTGCGTGTCGTGCTTCAACGCTCGCTTGCCAAACAACGGCGAATCAATCAGCTTTTGGGTGATTTTGCGTCCTTTGAGCCAGCCCTCGCGATGAACGTACAGAATCAGTGAGATATCGTCAATGATCGGGATCCACCACGGCGCTACGATTGTGCAGCTAGTCGACGGGAGTCTTTTCAAGACTTTCATCGCCAGTTTCAATACTTCATCACTTGGAACAACCGCCATTGGCTTGACTTCGTGGGTCTTGATCGGGTTGATTTGATTGGGCACGGAACCAACAGCAGCTTGCGGTGCTGTAGGCGTTGGCTCTTCCATGCCATTCTGAGGCTCCTCAGAAGGGACCACTGGCTTGCTGTCGTCGGAAGAAGCGTGTTGGCTTTCAGAACGACCACCAGCATTCGTTTGATCGACCGTTCCATTTGGAGCAACTGCTGACTGGACCGATGATCTCACATCCTCCACAGCGACATCCTTGGACTTTTCAGGTTGGGCTTCATCAGCCATGGAGTCCTTGGCGGAAACAACGACAGAATCATCCGTTTTGTCTTTCGTGGCAGCCTCGCCACCCTCAGTCGATGATTTATCATCTGGTGCAGCATGGATCTTCTTGGACTGGACACCCGCCTGTTCTCTATGCTGTTCAGATCCAGTTTGAGACGTGGTCGATCCCGACTCTGCAGCCACAAGACTATCCTTCTGTTCCACAGGCTTCTCTTCAGCATGCTGACCATCGCTTAGCGGTACCGACGCGACGGGTTTATCAGTGTCAATCGACAGCTTCGACGCACTGGTGGGAGGCCGTGTCGGCGAAGCTTTATTCGGTTCTGCGACTGGAGCGGGGGTACCATCGGCCTTCTTCGGGTCTGCTGCGAGTGCAGGGGCAACAACATCACTCGCAGTGGAAGGAGTCGCAGGCGGTAGTTGGCCCTTTTCGATCATTGTAGTGATGCGTTTCTCATCTTCAATGTGTTGCATCCGTTCCACAACGTAAGAGATTGCATCGCTGGGCACAAGTCGTAGCCTCACCACACGGTCCAACAAATACACCCGCTCAATCTGCTGCAATCTGGCCATGGCATCCCGGTCATTTCGGATGGGAAGCTGAGTTTCTCTGGCTTGAAACAAGCTGACTTTTTCCAGCTTGAGCTCTTCCAGCACGTCGCGAACCACTTCATATCGCTGCCCAAACTCGTCAATGGCTGCCTTCTTGATAAAGTCGATCGTCTCGGGGCTGAGCACTTTGCGATAATCGATGACTTCGTTCGCCGTGGCATCCGGGGGGACCTCGTCTTTTGCTTTTTGCATTTTCGCTGCTCTCGTCAGTCTTGCAACGATGCGACCCGCCGCGCCAATTCGTACGCATCCAAAGATGAACTCTTGCGCAAACTTCTTGACCGAATTGGCGCTGTAACCAGTTAAACTGCGCTCACTTTGGATGATCGCCTCCCAGCGCCCATAACCAAACGACTGCAAGCCTTCCACCACACGTTCCCCCATGTATCGAATAGGCAGCTGCTTGGATTTGGATCGTTTCTTGCCCGATTCATCGCTTTCCAGACTGAAATCGCCCAAGTCGTCGTTCGAGTCACTCTCCTCCGACACGGACACGACATACTCATCGTCCATCAGCCCATTCAGTCGTTGGCGCTTGCGCTTGGGGGATTCGTTGTCACTGCCGTCTTCCTTGTACGATTTGGCTTTGCGACGACATCGTCGTGTCTGCAGCGGCGAAAACTCGAGTGACGCCGACTTGTCTTCTTCCACCGCCTTCAACCCAATCACTTTGCTCCAAAAGTCCGGATCGTTGATGTCCACTTCTTCGTCCGGATTGCTCGAACTGACAAAAGTCGCCTTGGAGAAGGAAGACATGAGGCTCTTGGATTTGCCATCACCATCCATCTGAGCCTTGGGATCATGGATGATCTTGGTGGATCGGCTGAGAATCTGATCAATGCTTTCTTCACCAAAGCGCTTGCTCGCTGCTTCCGATTCACCGTCTTTTTCTTCCTTGAACACTTCGTATGCTCCATGCTTCAACAGATTGTCAATTTCCTGTTTGGTCAGGGCCGCTTGAGCAGAACTCGTCTTTTTACGACCCCCGCTGCCGCCGCCACTCTGCAAGGCGTCCTGTCGGATACCACCCAGCACGGCCTGATCCAGCCCAAGTTTCATGGACGCCATGTGAAACATCTGCATCTCATACGTCTTGGAGGTCAAGAGCCGATAGATCTTGACGCTCTTCTTCTGGCCGATACGATGACAACGCGATTGGGCTTGCAGATCGTTCTGCGGGTTCCAGTCGCTGTCATAGATGATGACAGTGTCGGCGGCCGTGAGATTGATGCCGACCCCGCCAGCTCTCGTACTCAAAAGCATGACAAACGCCGAGCTGTTTGGGTCACAGAAGCGATCCACTGCGGCCTGACGATCGTTGCCAGTCACATTGCCATCGATCCGTTCGCACTGCCAACCTCGAAGGCGCAGATAGTCTTGCAGAATGTTGAGCATGATCTTGAACTGGGAAAAGATCAACACCCGATGCCCATTTTCCTTCAACCGAGGTAGCAACTTGTCCAAGAGAATCAATTTGCCCGACGAGGTGACCAGCAGTTCGTTGATTTGGTGTTGCAGCGTGAGCGGATCCGCACCTTTTGACGCACTCTCTTGAAGGCGTTTCACCTCGCGCTCTTCCACGGCGTTGATCAGAAACGGGTGGTTGCAGCATTTGCGAAGCTCCATCACAATGTTGAGCAGACTCGGTGCATTCGACTTCTTGGTGCCACGCTACAAAGCACATCCAGCACAACACAATTGAGCCATCCACACACGCCTCCCATGGACGCCAGGCCCAGCCCCGCCCAGCAAACACGACCGAAACGACACCTCCACTTACCATGAGAAACTCTGTGTTTTGCTCATAAATGGCGCGATAGTACTGCTTTTGAAGCACCGTGAGTTCCACTTCGATGATGGTTTCTTCTTTGGGTGCCAACGTCTTCTCCACGTCTTCTTTCATGCGACGCAACAGAAACGGTTTGAGCTCGACTTGCAGCTTTTCCACTTGCTCGGCGTCTTTCAATTCCCCAAATTGTTGCTCAAAGTCGTCAAACTTTTTAAACTTTTGGCCGTCCAAAAAGTTGAGCAACGTCCACAACTCTTCCACGTTGTTTTGCAGCGGTGTGCCGGTCAGCAGGAGACAGTTGCGAAACGAGAAGTGCGTGTGCAGAAACGTAGACAGCTTGGACGATCGGTTCTTGAGGCGATGCGCTTCGTCGACCACCAGCATACTCCACTTGATGCGTGCGATCATGGAAAACGACTGGCACGAGCACATCTCGTACGACGTGATGAGTACGTCAAAGCGATAAAAGTCACGCACTCGCTCGTCCGAATTGGTGTTCTGCTTGGTTTTGGTCTTGGATCGAGACTTGGCACCCGGGAGAACCTTGCGCGCGTCCACGACACCACTGGACTCGATTTCCTTGTGGGACAGGTAAAACTCAAACTGCTCAATGATCTTGCGCGCATCCAGGGAGCCATGGTACACCACGGCGTTCAGATGGGTCCACGAATGAAACTCTCGTTGCCAGTGTGCCAGCGTCGACAGCGGGGCCACAATCAAAAACGGTCCCTGCACTTTCTCCACTGTCGCCAAATGGTTGAGAAACGTCACCGTCTGCACGGTTTTGCCCAGGCCCATTTCGTCCGCCAGCAACGAGTTGCGTCCCTGGTACCAATTGAACAGCATCCAATTCACGCCAGTGAGCTGGTAATCCCGCAATTCGAGTGGTTGATCCGTTCGAGTGGCAGGTGGATTGGTGGTCGAGTACGGTCGGAACTTGCCCAGACTGGATTTGGCCGGTTTCATGGCCTTTTGCCGCAGAATCGTGTGTTCAATGCGCTCATGGAACTGCTTGACCGCCGCATCATCGCAAACGTCGTCGTCACGTTCCCACGTGATGGCATCATACGGCAGCGCTTTCCACTTGACCAAAAAGAACGCATGTTTCTTCTCCTGGGACTCATCTGGGTCATCCGCGAGACAAAACTGGTCGCCAGGCTTATCCTGGATCGTCAGAATGCGATCCACATCGCAGAACTCGGGATTGAAGTATTCGTCGCCGTATAGATTGTTGTTCAGAAGCCCATACGCCTCTTTCTGCAGCACCAGCACACTCGGTTAGTCATCCATCACCCCCACAAAAACACGGCACTGTCGATTCTCCACTCACTTCTCGAAAGCGTTGGATCTTGGCGCGAGTGTTTTTGTCGTACTCCACAAGCGCTTTCTCCGTCTCCCAGCTCACGTGGATGTACGAGAGCTTTTGCCATTTGATCAGAAAGCGTTCTTCCTTTTGGTTCATATCTTTGACTAGATAGGGCTTTGGTTTGGGTGGCGTCGGCTCAGCTGGCGGATGGGTCTTTCCGGCGTCATTCTCATTTGCGGATGAACTATCCTCGATGGCTGCCTGTTCTTGTGAGTCTCGAGAGACCGTCAGATCGATGCGATCAGTCGCAGCAGCGACAGCAGCATTAGTAGTAGTAGTAGTAGTAGCATTTGATGACGGTGTCGGTGGTTGATTCTTGTCCGCGTCTTGTTTGTCGCTTTCACCATCTTTTTCGTCTGATGGCTCCATGGGGTCGTTGTCTGGCAAAGTCGTCAAGTCAACGGCATGTTGGTCTGCCTTGCCATCGCCAGTTGGCTTTTGATTCTGTTGTTGTTGTTGTTGTTGTTGCGGTGGCACTTCTTCCACGTCGTCGTCTTCGTCGTCCTCAAGAAAAATGGATCCGCTCTGAATAAACCTCGTCGTCATTTTGGCGCAGCGTTTGGTCCATTCGTTCAGCGACAGCACTTCTCTTGCAAGAATTTTGTCCACACGAAAGAGTATTTCGTCTTCCGAGTCCTCTTGAGGCTGTTGAAGCTTCCTGCGCGCGGACTCGTCTCGCCCTCGCTTCTTGCGACCGGACGATTTGCCTGTGCTGCTTTTCTCGCTGTCACTTGGACTGATGCTGCTGCTCGTGGTCGCGACGTCTTCTTCAGTCTCCATGTCGTTGGTCGACGAACTAGTGGGCGAATCCTCGCTGTCTTCGTCTTCTTCGCTGGACGACGACGCCACCAGACGACGATTCCGGCGGCTTTTATTGCCGGTAGCAGCGGCATCTTTGCGCTTTCGACTGTGAGAGGAGGACTGGCGAGAAGAAGAAGAAGAAGAAGAAGGCATTCGCTTTGGTGCGGCAGCTCGACGTCGCCTTCTCGGCTTTTTGGCGTCGTCACTGGACTCGGTCATGGGGTCTTCGTCGTCGTCGGCGGCGGCGTCGCTGTCGTCGTGTTCGTCTTCCGCCTGCATCTCAAAGTCGTCGTCGTCGTCGTCGTCGTCGGAAGTTTTGGGTCTCGCGCGAAGTTTTCTTGTCGCGCGCATTCGCTTGCTGTTGGCGACGGCACCATTGGGCTGGGGCGTTGACCGCAGCGACGACGACGGGGAAGAAGACGGTGCCGTGCCGTTCGTGTTGGTATCGGAGGATCCGTCGTCAAACTCCAGTTCCATTTCCACTTCTTCGTCTTGTTCTTTATCTTCTTCCTGCTCTTCTCGAGGGTCTTCTTCATGATACGAAATGGCTCGGCGCGTGCGCAGCTTTGGGCGGTTCTGCAACCCCATCAAGTGCCGTCAGGCCTCCACCAGAGCCAACCGATCTCCAGCCAACCACGTAGAATGCACTCACCGAACCACCAGCCAACGCTGTTCCGTCCATCATGGCCGGATCCGGTGCAGAAGCCTAAGATTTCCCGTTGGCGCCACCACCAGCCATTCAACCCAGCCATCGACATCACAAAGCAACGTGAGTTCAGAGTCACTGACAGCGAGAGAGACATCAAACGAAAGCGAAAGACCACGCGAACAACTTCTGATGACTCTCTTTTTGCGGTTCGTGCGTCTTCGACGTCAAAAACAGCGAAAGAAACAGCACGGATTAGCTTGCTCACCGTTTTCCGTGGAAACCCAAGCAACCTAAGAGCGCGCGCTTTTCGGCTACCCAACTCAATGCAGGTTTCGGATGGCGGGTCGGGTTGGGTTTGGATTTCGATGGGCCGGCCCGTCAACCCACCTCACCAAGAAGACCCGTTTGAAGCCACACCCGACCCACCCGAATACAATACCCGCTATCCCCTACCCCTGATGAGCAGAAGAATTAATTCCGGTGTGGGCCACATCATCCTCAATTTGGTGTGGCAGTGTGTAACGCGAGACCCACAGAAGGAGAAGACCATGGCGGAGGAAGACGAGGCAGACCATTTGGGTGTTTCGCCAGTGAGTTTACAGGCCTCTTGCGAGCACGCGCAACTCGACGACCAGGACACAATGGAAGACTCGGACTCAGAAGAAGAGGTGGCCTATGTCAGGTGCGAAGATCTGGCTCATTCGGTGCTGTGGCGCGTGGGAAGTCCGCCGCAACCAGCTGGACTTCTTCCTTTATTGGGGGAACATGGGAACGGGCGCTGACCAACTCCAATAAAAAATCATGTTCATGGGGACAGCAAGGAAGGCACAATCATGCGTCAGACAAGCTCAAAAGAGCACCTTGATCGGCTGAATTCGCTTTTGGAACGCAAAGAGCGAGTGAGTGGGCTATCAACAGCGAAGGAGGAAGTAGTGGAGTGGTGGACAGCTTACTCATTGGGACGTATATGTACCATAGGACTCGCGCCAAGCCGCACAATACGGCCTGGTGCTCTTGCAAGAAAATGAAAAGCTCCGCGCCCGAATCAATTCCATCTCCATCAACACTGAGATTGAAGTGGACGAGTTGCGAGCGGAGCGCGATCACCTCGTTCGGCGATGCAACTCGACCCTTTTGGAAGTTGATCGATATCGAAAGTACGTCGTGTGATGGAAAGGGGAAACGAGCTGTCTGGACTCATGACGTCGTCTGGAGATTAGGAGGTGCATGCGTCTGGAAGAAGAGAAAGAAGCACTGGAGTCGGCGTTAGAGCAATCCCAGTGCCATACAGAGTGCTCGCAACTGCACCAGTCGCAAAGAGTCATGGTGCTGGAGGCGCGTGTGTTGGAAATGGAAAGCGAGCTGAGTCACTACAAGCAACAACTCGCTGGTGAAACACATGTGACTAGAGCGGTGAAGAATCTTAAACACGCCACTGTCGACTCACAACGTCGCCTGGGCGAATCTAGCATCCACGACCTGAATGATCACACTTCGACCGACACGGCGGACACTTCCAAGTACATCTCGCGTCTGGAGACTGAAAGCCAAAGCCTTCGCAAACAATTGGCGCAGAAGGGTCTGGTTGTGTCGAGATTGCAGGCGAATCTGGAGGAAGCGTAAGCTCGGCTGAGATCTCAATTGTTGCTGATTCCTGCTTTGACCTGTGTATTCGTTCATGTTGACTCCAACAGAGAGAAGACGATTTCGGACATGGCAAGTGGTATGGAGCTCTTGGAGGCGCGACTTCAAGACGTGACGCTAGACCGAGACCAAAAGAGCGAGGAACTGCAGTCAGCGGTGATCAAGTCGTCTCGTCTGGAACGAGAGTTGCACCTGCTGGATCAAGTGTGCTCTTTTGCAGTGATCGATCGCGACACTTTCGATGACGATGACGACGAAGATGAAGAGACCGACGAAGACGACGACAACGATCACCATGTGACGCGCCGCAACGATCTCGGTGGTGGTGGTGAAGGTGCAAGTACTCTGATGCAAACTGAAGCTACCAGTCATGACAGCAATGCTGTCAGCAATAGAAGCTGGACGGCTAGTTCCTCGTCTGAACCCAGTGACATCACTGATTCCACGAATCATCGACGTGCTAAGGCATTGGCCAGGTCCACCTCTTCCTCCGCTGCGGTCTCCAAGAAACTGTCCAGACAGATTTCGTCGTCTATGGCGTCAACGCCGACGTCTGCAACGGTTCGAGACAAGCTCGAAGACTTTTTTCATCTCACAGCCCTGAGCATCGTGCACAAGAAGCAGCTGCACAGCGAGTGCTTTGACTCGTCCAGTCGCGAAACGCTGCATCGATGGTATCTAGAGGCGCTGGCCGCAGACACCACGTTTCTCGAGTGGTACGACTGGCTGGGAGATCGCATCATCAAGGCAGCCAACAACCAGGACCAACCGGCACCTGGCGCGTTGTCTGCTTCTTCCTCGGCCTCTTCGTCACCAGCCAGTGGCAAGCCCGGCAGCGGCTTGTTCAATCGCAAGCGCTCGTCGATGACCCACACGTTCATGAAGCTGCTGCGGACGAGAAAGAGCGTGAGCAAATGACTAGCTTGAGCCAACGGATTTCCGTTGAGACGTAGTGGCCTTGATTGACTGGCCGCTTGATTCTCTTTCATCCATGGCTACCAGAGCTCAAGTGCTTGGTGGGCCATGAGAAGTCGCTCGTTGGCCCCCACCCCATTCGAGATGAACGTCCGCTCCCATCTTGCCAACTGACTCGACGGCGTCATCCGCGAGATCGTCTTGAAACGTTTGGCTCAAGCGTTGAAGGATCCAGAGTTGGGTGAAGGTGCTGACAGCTGACAGGATTGTTGCTCTCATTCAGAGATAAACTGAAACGAAACGGATCATGCGGATGGATGGATGGCGCTTGTGCAGTTCAGAACTGCACAACAGATCACAGTGCAATGCACCTTCGAGTGACAGGAGCTGCCTCTTATCTGATGCTAAGCTGCGACACCGAGAAAAACACGACGACGACCCTCCACCCAAAGTACAACAGCGATGAGTGAGATGAACCGACCCGACTGACAAGACAAACCACGTGATAATAGACAGACTCGTTTTGGTCATTCAACCGCTTGACAGAATCCTCTCCTATTTCTCCTCTTCTTGGTCTTTCCTTCCCTTTGCGATACAATTTACAAATACAGAATCCACAACAAAACACACTCACGACACGGCACTTGGACCACACAGAAAAAAGAACGAATTGCACTGGCAGGGTCTTTCATCATAGTACTTTGGGGGCTGCTGCTTTGCCACTCACCGAAACCACCCTTTCACTTGTGGGTTCGCAGCGACGTTGGCTTTGAGAAATAGTCAAAGGCCAACGCGTGGTGCATCGACTTGAACAGCGACGTCACTTCGTCTCGCAGCTCATGTAGTGCCACTTGGGGCGCCATGGGGGTCTCCTGCACAAAGAGCCAGGGCTCGTCTTCGAGCACACAAGGATTGGTGATGACCTGGTTGCGGTCCATTGCTTGGGCTTTGACTGTAGCTTTTGGCGTTGACGATGAGCTTTCACTTACGTCGGACTGGGCGATTTCCAATCTGACGGTCGCCCTCATCAAAGCCAACAGGACAGAAGAGAAAGGAGATGGGCCTAGTCTGGTCTGGTTTCCTTTGGTTTGGGTGAGCTGACCCATCCCCGCATGGAAGTAGAAAGCAAGCCATACCCAAGGAATCCATGGAACGTTGGCTGTCCCATCAATCCACTCTCGGCGCTACGTACTGCAGGCGCCAGAGTGACGCATCAACTGACCACTTGGTGTTGGTTAAAACCCTGGCTCGTGGTTGGTTCGGTGAATTCCTGTTGTTCTCGTTGTGTAGTGTTTGGTGCATGGCATACAAAACTCAAGTTGTTCTTACCTTGCAGATCGACACTGCACTGTTCTCTTGTTGGTGTCTTGTTAGAAGAGGTCTGGTTGGCAGGAAAATAAATTTCTTTCCTTTGCTTACGGCCAAATAGGAAAGAAAAGCCCCCGCTGCCAAAGGAGAAACAAGCGGAAACTGGACCATAGCGCGTTTGTCTATGGCGCCAAGTTGAAGTTGGATGATCTCGCGTCCATGCGACCGAGTGTTCCAACGGTTTCCAACTCGAGTGCTGACACTCGCCGCGTCTTCTCCAACGCACATCTGGCTCTCAGAAAGCGATTTCCAAGCCACAGCAGAGCATGCAGACGTGGGCAGAGGGACAACTTGGAAGTGAGGGCGTGGAACACTTGTGAGGCTGGCACGAGAGCTTTAACCCAGATCAGAAAGACAACTGATTTGATTGCGGCGCAGGTCGGGATTGCGTACAGCTCTCTCTCTCTCTTTCTCAGCTCTCTCGGTGGTAGATCCCACTGCGAGTGACAACACATGGGCTTTCCCTTCTTCAGTCTCCACCTGATCCATTGTGCTCGGTGGTCTGTTTGGGCGTCAACACTGGTGTCTGTCCATGCCTCTATCTATCGATCGCATCATACTCATACAAAACCTCCGCAATCACATCATGCCGATCCCCTCTCATCACATCCAGTCAATGACCACCAACGCCAATGCAATCCCTGTGCCAACTGTCACGCCAAGCCACGCCACTTCGTATGGAAGTCCTCCCAGACTCTACAAAGTCATTCAATCATTAACGGATCAGACCACTGGCAATCCACGAGCTGTCCATGAAACACACTCACCTCTTCACGGAAGGCCTCGGTGAAGTCATGGGCTTTGACCAACGTGGCAAAGAGCAAGAACAAAAACCAGTTCTGCGCGAGGGCCACCATGGAGAGCAGACCATAAAACGATGCGATGCACAGCACAAACAACCGGTAACTGGCCTCAAAGCCCAGGGACAGCGCCAGCGAGTCATTGGCGCGGCCAATACGACGACTGTACGGCGCGTCATGAGCGCTTTGCACAATCTGTTCATTGCGATCAACAGTTGGTCAGCCGTTCGTCCTTTGCGTTTCGCCGAACTCTACGGTCACGTACGAGGTAGGCCCCACAAAAGGCCATAACGACAAGCGAATAGAACGCGACGCCAAATAAAAGCGTGGAGGTCAGGAACAGACAGCTGCCACACATGAGCAATGGGCCGAACGCCAGCGACTTGAGGAACTCTCTGGTGCATGGTCTTTCGTTGAGCCAGCGACCGTTGCGCAGGACCACCGTCATCACACACGCCATGGCCAGCAGGAGCGCAAAAAAGACGTGCAGGCGCTCAGGGTTTCGCCAAAAGTCCACGCTCACAAGCGCCAGCACAGCGGTACCAAGCGCAAAACATACGCGACGAGTCTGCTTGGACGAGAGCAGATTGATGATGATCTTGCCATCTTTGGAGGGCTCGGTGGGCATCACGAACCGCTGCAGATTGTGTGCCGCGCCGTTGAAGTTGGCGATGGCATGCAGCAATGCGACGATCAGAAACGCGGAGAAGACTCGAAATCCATCCGCTTGGTCTTCGTTGCGACAGTACACGACCACAATCACCAGCGGAAGCAGCGAGCCAACCAGCGATTTCGCCCGGAGCGCCGTGTGCTGACAGCGTTCCCCAGGCAGAGCCATACAACCACAGAGACAGAGCGAAAGGGTTAGATCTCCACACAAATGAAGGCGAGAGAACCCATGCAATTTTGGTACCAGACTGGCCAAATAGTTGGTCGGTTGCGCACTGCCAGGCTTCATGTGTCAAAACAATCCCAGCGACAAAAAGGTACTAAATGCTCCGCGACACCGCTCGTGCGTTTCCTCCCACAACCTGATAAAACCTCAATTTGGTATCCAATGTGTGGACCACCCAATGGTCAATGAAAAAAATGCTGCTACACAAGACTACAGAATGACCCGTACCCCCAAGCCTGAGACTTGATGGATGCGCTTGGTGCTGGGTTGACAGATGAACATCATGTTGGTGGGCATGCGCATCTCGTAGGAGAGCCACTCGACTACTGAGGCATCAAACTCGTTGCCCATGGGCACTTGCACCGCCACAAAGTCGATCTTGAGCTTCGGGTACATCATGTCAAACATGGAGATGACGTCGCCAAAGTCTTTGAGAAACTCGAGGTGGCGTTTGGTCTTGGCCGCAGTGGTTTTCTCTTCCCAGACGTGCACAATGCGCAAATTGCGAGTGTTTTCATTGCGTCGCACGTATAGAATCGCCTTGTTGATCAACGACAGATCAGGTGCTTTGCAAAAGAACACAATGGGTGGCAAATGGATCTCTTGCAGTGCGCGCACAATGGTGCGTCCTCCGCGAGCACCAGTGTGACGCTCGGTCCATGTGCCTGACGCAATTGAGCTTGAGGAGACGCTAGTGATGCGTGGCTGGTTGTCGCCCAGTAATCTGGCCTTGGCGTCTTCCTCTTCTTCCACAGCATGCCCGCTGGTGTCTGCTTCGAGGTCGTCGCCGGATTTCTTCTTTCGTGGCGACAACGGTGGTTCCATGACCGACGCAAACTTCGAAGGACATATCAGCTGCAATGCGAACAGCACAAAGCGGAGAATGAACACTCGTTCGAGCATCACCCACACCACGCTCATAAACACCACAAAGTACAGCGCAAAGTACGTCAGAATGGCCGGATCACCAAGCAAATTGCCCAGAAGTCCGAGTAGCACCATGATCATGCCAAAGATACAACTCCACCATGGAGCTTGGACGTCGCGGGGCATGTCTTCGCGCTTGAGTTTGAGCAACATGCAGCCCATGGCAAATAGCGACATGACCGCCAGAAACGCAAACGTGAACACACCAGCGAGCGCCGTGGCTTCGGCGTTGAGCAAAATCACGAAACTCGCTTGCAACACGAAAAAAAACATGATGATATAGTGGTTAGTGCCTCGCCACGCGTTGACTTGGGTCAGAAATGCTGGCAACACTCGATCCATGGCCAGTCGACGCACGAGACCAATGATGCCAACATACGAAGTCAACACACCACCGGCCAGAACCACAAAGGCATCGATTGAGACCCAGGTAGACAGAAACCTTCCAGCCGAGACTTCACCCATCATGGCCAGCACCACATCGCGCGAATGGAAAATATCGGTAAGCGGTAGCACCGAAAGCGACAGAAAAGACAGCAACACGTTGTATACGGTCGCAAAGAGCCACATGTTGCGCAACGTCTTGCGAAACACCCCAGGCTCTTGCTGTTCCACAAATTGGGCCGACGTCTCAAAGCCAGTGATACCAAGCATGGCGGACGAATAGCCAAAGAAGATGGCGGTGAAAAAATTGCCTTCGTAGATAGTTCCGGCAATGTCGACAGCTGGGTAATTGGTCTGCATGTTGGCTTCGTACACTTCTGGGTGATGAAACGCGTAGACAATTGAGAACCCGCACAAGACCGTGAGGGAGATCACGTGGAAGATGAAGATGGTCAACGCCACACGAGAGCTTTCGCCAATGCCGATCAACGAGAGCAACGCAAAGGCAAGCAGCAGCAGCACACTACTGAACACAATGGGCACGGAAATCTGGGTGTTGAGATACTGAATGGCAGAAGTAGCCGAGACAACACCCGTCGCGAGGTACGAGATGATGCCCAAGGTGGCCGCGATGGATGCCACGCGCTTGGAAGTGGTGTTGAGCAAGACATTGTAGGAACCACCGTTCAGTGGGATGGCCGTCACGACTTCTTCGTAAATGTATCGATAGAAATGCAATACCAACGCCACCAGAAGCTGGGTCCAGGGCGTCAATTTGCCGGCCTTGATGGTCACAATGCCTGAGGAATAGAGCACGCTGGCCAGGATATCGTTGCCACAAATGGCGGTGGAGGGCCATTCCGAGAGCAATCGCTTCGGAAGACTCATGTGGCTCTGGATTCCTTTGAGTTCGTCGCTAGGCACTTGCAGACGTCGACTCTCCCCCATGGCGGCCTCCATCCAGATGGCATCGCGTGCGGAAACTTCTTTGGTGGCCGGCAGTCGTAAACGAAAGTCTCGAAGCCGGTAAAAGTGGCGATTCAGCAAAACGTTCGCCGACTCTCTGGAAACTACCGAAGAAGACGCTGATCGAGGCGAAGACCCCGCGCTGCTGGGTGCATCGGGCAGCAGCTCGACTTTGAGCTCATCCATGACGTTGCGTTGGTAACTTGTTGGACTGACCCGACGCCAACAACGCCAGAATCTTCAATGATGGATACTCTAAAATAACTGTTGCACTCTATCGGATATACCGGTACAAATGCGACAGTCTGGGGCTGACGCAAGATTCGAAAGACGAACGGGTTTGACCCATTAATCGATAAACCCGTGGGTCTCTGACCCATATGAAACACAGTTCTGTTCTGTTACGATCTCTCCAAATCCTCGGCCCACCCGACCCACCAGGGGGATGTTGAAGAATGAATGGCACAAAATGGCAGATGGTGTCTAATAATCACATCTAAATGGTGGCGCAAAGTGTATACGCGTCCATCTCCACGCGCTGTGACGAGGAAGAACTACCAGAATAGCTACCGCTGCCCGCACTCAGTATGTCCATCCGTCGCTTTTTCAAAGAGCTTGACGCTACTTCTTTCTCATGCTCAGGCTCTTCGGAGGCTTCAACCTTGCCTGTGTGGTCTCGGGACGACTTGGGCGCTTTGTCGCGCTTAATTCCTCGATGGTGGGAGCGATTTGCTTTATAGAAAAAATCCAACAATAGCCCAACAGCATTCGCATCTTGTACTTGATCTCCAGCTGCTGTGTCAGTGCTATCACCAGAATCCGAGTCTCCGTCCTCGTCTGAGCTCGATAGCTTCATGTTCCGTTTGCTGTTGCTTTTGCGTTGCAATGGGCGTTTGCGTACAGCCCCTTTGGCCGAGGAGGAGATTTCACTGTCCTTTTTAGCCTTGGAAAGAGTCTGCGCAACGCCGTCGTCACGTTCATCAGGCGAAAGAAACTCCTGACTGGCCTTCAAGCGCTTGTAAAAGGCGGCTTCAAGCGCCAACAATTCGATTTGTGCTTGCATGAGCCGTGCCTGGGTATCTGGTGTCGGCGAACACGGTCGAAACACTTGCTTGCCGATGCAGTCGTCGCCGGTGAATTTCTTGGTGATGCGCATGGGTTCGCAGTTGAGCTTTTGAGACAAATACAATCTGAGCATTGTGCCTCGTTCAATCGGCAAGAGCCCTTCCTTGAAATAGTAAGTCAGTTGTTCCGCGTATTTTGATTCTTCCTCGGTCCATTTTCCTTTGCGAAGGCCCGGACGCGCTTTGCTTTTTGTTGAACGAGCGGTACGAGTCGGGTTTTTGTTTTTGCGCGCAGATTGCGACGTTCTCTTGGCTGGCCTGGTCTTGGTCGTTTCGTCGGTGTCGGTTCCATCCATATTGATATTATTCACATGACCATTTCCACTCATATTGTCCATCTGCATGTTCATATTCACATTCATGCCCATCGTCCTCTCCGCAACCATTGTCATACCCGGGTTCATATGGTCATTGAAGTGGCACTGCTCGGGTCGGTTATTTTCTTTCTCCTCATCTAAGCTCGTCTCCCCTTCCATCGATCTTGAGGGAAGTTCTTGGGCACGTGCTTCCGGATAAACCGACGTGCTGGGCCTTTTTTGGGCGGAATTGCTCCCGTTTCTTCCTGACGGAATGATAAACCGTAGCGGTGTCAAACCATTCCCATTCCCGTTGCCTTGGCTGGTCGAAGTTTGAGGCACTGAAAGAGAGCCCAATGGTCTTGAATCGGCCCCGGTCATCGAAGTGGAAGTGGTCATACGCGTGGGCTGAGGCAGCGCCATTGATCCCAGCATTGAAGTGGTGGATGGCGGACTAGCGGAAAAGATCGGCAAGTGTAGCGGCATGGCAGCGCTGGAACTGCTACTCGAGTGCACATTTCGATTGGTATTTGGCATGGGCCGATTCTGGTCCATGGGGAAGGCCCCCGCCATGGGGCGCCGACTTGTTGAAGTGTTGATGGTGGACGTCATGGGCGTGGCTGTCGAAGTCGAAGTTGAGGCCACGTCATCCAGCCCGCGCTTGGGCAGACGATGGATCAACGAGTTCATGTCCATCTGGCTTGGGACGCTAAACAGTGTTCAGACTCGGTGGGGAGGTGCGCAGGAGATTGCTTTTGGCGCGCTTTCCGTTCCTTTCCTCTTTCGGCTTCTTCAAGGTCTTCCTTCGCCTTCTCTCTCTCTCTCTCTCGTTCGCTCTCTCTTTCTTTACTGACACCAAGTGTGGACGTCACTCACTCACGTCGAAGAAGAAGACCACAAGTTGTTCAATACAGGCGCGAAAGTGTTTTAAACCAACTTGGCTGCCTAGTGTACCGTATCATGTGGACCACCCCTAATCGTCCTTCCTAAGTTTCCCACCACCGCCTTTTTTACGACTGGCAAGGATCTGTCGTTTCCTGGTCAGCTTTGCTTTGGCCCAGTTGATTGGTTGATGCACAAACCTTCTGTCGGATTACGACAAACAGGTTCACTCCTCCCCTGCATACTTGTAGTAGAGAATCGATTAGCACAACCACCAGCGTTCTTGTTCTTCTCCTTCTTCTTCTCTGCGAAATGAACGAAATAATGCCATGTCCTTTGAGGCAGCACATCCACCACTTTTCCTTTCTCTTGTCGCAGTGTGTTGAAGGGAGGGGTTGACTAGCAAGGGCAAGGGGAACAACAACAGGCATATTGAAAGCTAGGATACTGTATAAAACACCCAAACACAAAAACGCACGACGCTCAGTCAAATGACGTTTTAAACCGTGTTGAAGTCGAAGTGTGTGCCAATGCGGGCCAAGCGCAACGCAACGCTTTCGCTAAAGTTCGACAACGGTTGGACCCCTGGGTTCAGGTCACCCGACCAAAGCGTCACGTGTGACGTTTTGCCCGCTTTGTTGCTGAATGGCTGAACGGCCAAAGTGGCTGAAATGGCGGAACTGCTGCATTTGGCCTTTGCGAGTGACTTGAAGTCTTTTGTGTGCTTGAAGCCTTGTTGGTGGATTCCCCAATGGATTTCACCCTTCCTTCCCCGTCTGGCCAACCACCACCACACAAAGCCCCGGCTGCAGCTTCGCCCCACCACCCACCCCTTGCCCTCCGAGCCAACAAACATACACCTCGAAACCATGTTGAAGTGATTGGCCAATCAGAACACGCGAGGTGCCTCTTTTCCGCCAATGGGCTGCGTCTTTTCGTGCAATTGTTGGGTGTGAGTCATGGAAGTGCGAACGCGCTGGCCGACAGTCAGACAGACAGGCTCATGGTCCATGCGCCTTCCAAGTGGAAGTCAACGACACAGAAGTGGCGGAGGCAAGGATGGCCATCTGTTTCAGCGCCTTGAAGTCCGCTTCAACCAGAACACTTGAAGTGAACAGCTCAGCGTGAACTAGTGCGCAACGCGACGCCAAGAGACAATGGACAGCTTCTCCCTGGACTCGTTGAATTGGATTCAGAATAACTTAACGCAGACGACACGAGACGACACGGCAAACAGACCAAAAGCCAAAAAAGACAACTCAACGCGCCCCTCTCCACCAAATCCTCCCCTCCCGTCCCTCCCCGCCCAACTCCTTGACCACCCAACCCATCCGTATCCACAGCGACTTCAGTTGACACCCTCAATGCGCGGCATGGCGCTGATGACCGGGATCTTGGCCGAGAGATTCATGATCAAGGGCAAGCGGTTACCACCACAGAGCGAGTTGAGACAACTGGCACACACGCATTTGACTTCGCCCGTGCTTTGATCGCCCAGCCAAAACACCAGGTCATTCCAAGGGATCTCGGCGTTACTGGGCTCCTGTAGTGGCTCCACGCGTACGCTGGCATCGGCCAAGAGCCCGTCAGTCTGGCATGGCGACATGGCTGCATTGGCCAGCGAAGCCGCTGGAGACCGACATGCGCACAGATACGACTGAGAAGGCGACGCAGCGAACAGCACACTGGTGTTGCCAAGCGCCGGAGTACCCATGGTGTTCCCGACACATTCAGCTGCGACGCATTGCGTAGTCGCTTGAAGACTTCCAGCTGCCACACGCGCCATCGCACTTGCGCTCGCATTGCAGCCACCGACCATTTCACCACCGAAACCACCGGGCTGGTCCTGACTGCCGGGCTTGTCACAGTTGCTCGTCACGAGCACTTCCATGTCTTCGACGGGAGACGCAAAGAGTGTCGCATAGCCGTCAACCCATTCGCCGACGTGGCACTGATGGTGGGAAGAGTCATGGGGCGTCGCAGGAAATTGCTTGCGTGGCGTCACGAGTCCACCGGAGAAATACATTCGAGAAGCCACTTCGTTCCACATGTCGATCTCTTCGTCTTCGTCGATGCTTTCCATCGGGGCGCAGCCAGAGGGCATCATGGCTGGTCGAAATGGAGCTGAAACCATTGGGTCATTCAATCCGTCCTGGGGCCGTGCAGGAGAAACGTTTCCGCCACTATCACCGCCCAACGTGCCGCCCATGCCCAAGCAATAAGGAGCAGTAGAGGGCGTCCCAGCAGTCGGTGCCACGCGGCGATCAGTTGTGCTCATGTTTGCTTTTTTGTGTTTGCGGTGGGGTTTTCTTCTCAAAGTGAACGCTTTTGAACTCCAGAATGGAGGCGCAGACTCGACTTCTCCTGCTCCGGTGTTCTTCTTCAAGACGTTATGCCTACAGTATCTTTATTGAGCTCGAGCCCTAACAGCAGCAGCTCAGCTCAATTCCACTCCAGCTCAGACTCGGACAAGCTCTAGGCTTTTGAGTTCTTGCTCACGCAGTGCTTGATCCTGCATGAGCCCAAGAGCTCCTGACAGTCACACTGGCTTTTCTTACGCAGGCGACCCTTTCAAGAGCTCTTGTTAGTCTATGTATCAGAGTACTGTAGACAACGAGATCATGTACACTTCGCAAGAAAAGTGAGAAGGCGAAGAGCTCGTTTGGCTCCCCTGACTTTGGTGGCAGCCAACGGTTTCTTGTGGACGTTTCGCCTGAGAAAGACACGCACCCCAGCACCTAAAAAGGCAAACCAGCCACCTCCCCCTTCCTGTGGTTTGTGAGATCTAAAAATGCCTTTTCTTCTGCGTCATTACTACATGCCGTCTATACAACCGCTTGGTCCGCTTTCGTGGCTTCGTGGCTTTGGGGGTACGCAGCCGTCCCTTTGGGACGCGACGCTTCACAGCTCTTTGACTTTCCGACCTCCACGTTTGGCACGCCCATCTCCGTTGTTGGCCGCTTGCCAAGTGTTCGCAAGCGGACTCAACAAAGGCATAACAAAAGGGTACGCGAACGGAACGAGCGCCAAATCCACTCAACTGGCCCCAATCGACTGCAGTCAGTCCACGAGTTCCCGCCACGCCGTCACTCCTATCTTCCTTACTTGTCGCCTGCAATGCATTCTTTTCACTCACGCATGTATCATCGCAGCTCAGTCGCCCCCCCCCCTCTCACGCATTCACTCACAGCCTCGCGAGTTTCCCCGTGATCGACGAAGTCGTTCGAGTTCTGAAGGTCGTCCACGCGCCAAAGCAATAGCATAGCCAACAGCAACAGCACAAGACAAGAGACAAGAGACAGCAGCACAAAGCACAGAGCAGATCAATCGCCAAACAGAAAATGAGCTTCACATCGCGACACACTGAGCAAGTGCTGAAGTGAGTTTGGTGCTGGTGCGTGGCCACTACGAGGAGAAGAAGAAGCAATGGAGGAAGCAGTACTACTAGTACCTTTCTGGTGCTTTTGAATTGCCGTCACAGGCTGCATGAGTTGTCGGTCGGTCGTCAGGATCAGATCCGAGATCACTTCGCGGTGAACGCGTCGATACAACGCAATGTTCAGACCATGCTTCTCACGCAACACTGGCAGCAACAACTGGCAAAACCCGGCGGTGACTTCGCTCGACAGGTTCTCCAGGCGAAGACAACTGGACGGAGTGGATTTCCGAATGGCATTGTGCAGCCAGTCGGTCAGTGACAAACGTTTGGTCTTCTCGTGGGTCCAGTGGTCCAACAGACACTTGATTAGAGGAGAATCCAGGTCACCTGGAGGAGCCGGGTACTCTCGGGTTTCTTCGATCCATTCGTTCTCGTCATCTCCCTCGCCATCGATCACTTCCCAGTCGCCTCCTCGGCTGGTGCGCATCGCATCTCGCTTCTGGAATTCCACCACTTGCTCCACCAGCTTCTCATTGGCTTCGGCAAGTTCTTCTTGGAAAGACTTGAAGTCTCTGGTGTCACTGCCAGTGCTAGTGGAGGCGGCACAAGTACACTCTTCACTGCGCGAGTCCACGATCTCTTTGTACATGGCGTTCATCATCTCGGAGCTCTCGACCAATTTCTTTTGTTCCACCAGCTCTTCTTCGATATGGTGCAGTTTACTGGTCAATTGCTCGCATTCGCTGGCCAACTTGACGTTTTCGGCCTGCACTTGGTCCAGAGTCTCCCTCGACTGGGTCCACACGCTTTTCTCCTGCAGAAGTTGCTCTTTGTCCTGCTCCAGAGCCGCTTTCTGGTCGCAAACACTCTGTAGGCGACTCTCCAAAGCATTCATTTCACTTCGAAGCTGCTCCAATTCGCCTGCAAGCTCTTTGTTCTCGCTCCAGAGCGTTTGTTTCTGGCGCAATTGGTGCAATTCGCTCTGCATTTGGTGCTGCATCAACACCGCGTTGGCCTGGGCCTGTCGGCTCTCTTCAAGCGATACTTCCAGCCGTTCAATACGTTGCTGGGCCAGTTGGGTAAGCTCTTGCTGGTCCTCCAGTCGCTTCTGCACACTATGGATCTCGAGCACCGCGACACGTCGCGCGTCGGTCATGAGCTCCAGCTCATCCTGACAAGCCGCCAACTGGAGCTTCAGCTCGTTGCGTTCGCATTGCAGCGTGGCCACTTGCGTTTGCAGTGCTTTGTGTTCGTTTTCCAGTTCTTCGTTGCGCTCCAAAAGCGCCAAACCAACCCGCGCAGCCTTGCGCAGCTCTTCTTCGGCTTCGCTCTCGTCCAGACTGAGACTGAGGTTGTGCCGCAGCCGTGGGGATGACAGCAACGCCGTGGCATCGGAGCGACTGATCGCGCGGTCTCGAGGACTGATGGAAGCGTCGTCAAAGTCCACGCGGTCGGTCACCAGCGCCACAGAACCACCACCACCAGCAGCAGCAGCAGCAGTAGCAACTTCTCCTTCGGATGGTCTGCTTGGGGTCATGAGCTCTTTGTCTTCCCAAGTCATGCTGATGCGATAAATAGGACCCTGGGTACTGTGCGGTATGGGTCGCCCCAATCGTGGGAAAATGCATAGACCTCTTTAATTCCATTCTTTATGCCTTGGTGCAGGAACGCACATGTCTCAGCCTTTGAGACTTTATTCTTCTATATACCTTTAAAATTCACTAGAATGGTTGAATTCGATACAATCGCATGCGCTCTCTCTGCCCAGCAAGCAAGTACATAAGCCATGTATACATGAGAGTTGGCTTTCCCAACCAAATCTGCGCTTGTCGCTTCCTTTGGGCCGCGTTGTGACACCAGTTGATTCCAATTCAACGTATCACTCTCTCGCTGCGTCGATGGCTGCTGATGACATGTCGGTGTATCGCCACTACCAGTGCCACGGCCACTCGGAACACCATCTCCAGACGCTTGGACTCGAATGGCCCAACAATCGGACACAATCGATAGTACGCGGTGTCAGGCGTCACGACACACGCGCCGATGAGCCACAACCAGATCCAAAAGCCTGCCTGGAACCCCCAGAACGGACCGAACGCATTCATGACCCAAATGGCGACTCCACCATCGTCTGGAAACGCTGAGGAGAGCTCGGCCACCACGTACGAGATGGGAATGGTGTAGAAGACCACAAAGCAGATCAAGGTTACGAAGAAAGTGAGGGGACCTCCGAAGGTCACCAAGGGTTCATTGCCGGCGGGGCTTGTGCAGCAGAGCAGGTAGGCGATGGCGACGAGTCCGGCGATGGAGAGTACTCGGTCATTCTGAGGTATATTGGGTTGCTGGCATTCTTGCTCGCCTAGTGTACTGAAATCGGCGCTTCATCAAACACAGAAACCACCGAGAGATGAACGCGTTAGCCGGAGTACCTGTCGGGTCAAGCGACACTGGGAGCTCACTCCCGTCGTGCCAAAGTGCAAATGTGCAGATGACTACCAATGCGCAAGATCTTTCTGTTGAGATGGCAACACAAAAGAGTCTCGCTCGATTGGATTGAGTTGACAGGCCATGAAACCCGCTGGAGCGTGCGGGGATGTGTTAATCGATGGATCAGCTACTGGCATGTAATGTTTTGATCTAGTGTTTTCAATGACGATCATACCTGGTGAATATGACCAACCCACACGGGATATTGTTCACACATGTGGATTCGTGGGCAAGAGATCACGTGGTCAGTGGATTCTGTCACTGACACACATCGGTTCTAGTGCAACCGATTTGGATCAAATGGATTTGTGGGGCCACCGCAGTGATGGAAAGACCCTGGCTCACACTTCATGTGTTGTGTCTGATTGATTCATTGCTCAACAACTGATGGGGCTCTGGACGACGTGACTCTGCATAAGAGGCTATGATGGATCAATGGGAGCAGTTGCTTCCCTGGCACCAGAGAGTGGCATCAGAAGCGGTACTTGACAAATGCGTCGATGAGTGGGCCCTGGACCTCCCATTGTCGACTGAGATGTGATCACGGTTTCCCACTGGAACTTTCGTGGCCAAGAGAATTGCAATCCAATGGACCACGCGCCACTTGTTTCCACGAGTTTCTATCCTGGATGGATGCGCAGTACTCCCAATCCTCTCCAAAGGACAACTGGTCCACTCATGACAGCTACCCTCTGACAACAATTCCATTTGCATCAACTACAGTGAGGTACTCACAGCGAAGTCTCGTCGGTGGACCGGAAATTACCAGACTTTGCGGCGGTTGGCGCCATTTCTGCAAGATGAAGCCCAGGTACAAAGCCTACCACTGCCAAAACCACCGTGATCTGTGCGATTTGATTTGAGGGGTTCGACATGCGGTGGACACCATGCAACCAAGAATGCCAACGGGGGCCCACCATGACCAACAGTCCGAACCCTCGAATTGGCTGGCACTTTGGTCGGTCGCAGTGGCATTTGGTAGCACCAGACGAAGACGAAGCATCGTGGCGCGATCACCAGTAGCTGACACAGTGCAGGGCGAAGGCACTCGCAAGGCTCACCATCTCCATTTTGGCCGCACCATGACGCAAAAAAAGCACCACGGCCACGACATCCACAAACGCCGCCACAAGAGGCATGGGCCTTAGGACGCGGAAGCAGTTTGGCGCGATAGAACCCCATACTGCTGCAATTGGCGGAAACCTGCATTGTGATCCCTAGAACCGGACCCTTGTAGCTTGCTCGTATCCAGTACCGAGCCATATTGCCAGCCGTTCCACGACGGTTTGCCGTCTACACCAAGGCGCTGGAGAAAAGTAGCAAATACGACACCACGTGGAGCGCCAAGATGATGAAGATGGCGGTGGTGTAGGTGCATCAGGGTTGGAGACTTCATCGCCAAACAGCTCTTGGTGGTCGTGGAACAACCGTCTTGAGGTATATGGCCATGTGATCTTATAAGAGCATCACATGGCATCGAGTAGAATGTGAGTGCAGAGCACATGACGATCATTATCTTTGCGACCGTGGAGTTCTCAGTTGGGGGCAACAACTGCAACTCGTTTCGACCATGAGGAAGCCAAGAAGCTGGTGATGAAGTCGATGTAGAGGCACCTGTGGCACCTGAGGCGGTCGGAGTGCTGACCGAGTGATGTGATCGGATCTCACGTGGTGCATCCACTGAAGTCTTCCATCTGACGACTAGGAACCAAACCGTTGAACTGCCAAAAGCAGCATTTTTGTGAGATTGGAAAGCACCACGCGAAACGCCGACATCGTCCATATACCCGACACCGAGCAGATTGCAAAATGACCCACAGGCCTACACAGGCCTGCAGTGATCCTATCCGAACAACGTGGCTATGCAGAACGCCACGGATTACCCCCCCCCCCCAGCAAAATGGTACAATGGACGATGATCCCGATTGATGTGGTGCTTGAGTTAATGGCCCCGTTGGTCGGAGTGTTTCTTCCACCCTGAACCGTTTGATGTCATGTGATGATGCTGTTGACATCCAAGCAATGCAACGGATCAGACCAACAACCAGCATGCAAACTACACAGGTGTCTTTGTTCAAAGATGGGATATCAAAACTGGTCCACGCTTGCTGCACTAGTGTCAAGATGAATCCGTTGCACGTGGTGGAGCAGCATCAGGTCGGTCACGCCGTGGGTGCTGTGCGTGTGCGTGTGCTTGAACAGAGGACAGCGAACCGATTCAGTGGCATCTACGAGACGGCGATGGATCGTGGACTGCATGGCTCCGTGTTCTCTCTCGCTGAACTCCTCTGTACTGAAAGGGCTTTTGATGGTCTCAATCTCTTTGGAAAAGCAGGTTTGGGATCATCCAGCCCCGTTGAACCCGTGTTTTGTGGGCATACGGTCGTTTGTTCTCGGAGCAACTCTTCTGCTTCCACCAGCTCCGCTAACGACACCACCACCAGATACTACGTGCGACTCCCAAAAACGCCAAACGCCAGATGCATCGCTTCACGTAGATCTTTTACGGAGGAGTTGCGACTGATGGGAAACACATCCTTTGGGGTCGACGGCTTTTGCTCACTCACTGATATATATGCTTCGTCGTCTCCGATGCTGGTCAGCAGACGTCACGTACCAACCCCGACATTGAACCAACCAGTTGCCGAAGTGCTCTCAGAAGGTGATCTCCTGCTCTCGCTCCGTGAATGGAGATTGCTGCACCGACGGCGCGTCGTGTGCCCGCCATTTCTGAAAGCCCCAGCCAAACACAAACCCCATCAGCACCAGTGCTCCCGTGATCCCAGCGATGCGAGGCGTCTGAAACGCCGTGTAGACCATGAAACAGAGAATGCACACCGGAAGCACCATCAATCCACACAAGACCATGAGGTTCCCAGGCACTCTGGTTGGTCGTGACGCGTCCGGCAGCACCATTCGCAATCGAATGACCGTGAGAATCACCATCAGTTGACAGAGCGCGGAAAAGGCACTGGCGAGACTCGGCATCTCCACTGGTTCAAAGGTGACGCAGAACACAATGGCGATGACTCCAAGAACTGCCGCGACATTGGGCGTTCCGAACCGCTCACTTCGTCGAGCCACTTGTCGGGGCAACAACTTGACATGGGCCATGCCATACAACAAATATGCCTGGGAGAACATCCCGGCCAAGAAGAACCCTGCGTTGCTGCATTCAATCGAGAACCGCGTCATGGATCCCAGATAGGATCCCATCGTCTCGCTCAGCTCTGCAAAAGTGCCATACTCCCACGCGTACCACGGCTTTTCACCATATACGATGCCACCTGCAAAGGGGAACACAAACGATCCCACTTGCAACACCAACTTGATGAAAATGGCCGATGCATACGTCACCGCGGGGTTGGACACTTCGCCACCAAACACGGAGATCAAGACGATGCCATCGAAGCCATAGAACATCATCTTGAACAGCTCGAGCAGCTGCAGATCGAGTTGGCCCGTGAACTGCACGACTCCGGTCTCTGGGTTGGTCTCATTGGACTCTCGACGTACTGCGATCAAGTCCTCCCACGCGTGGCCGCGCGCCAAGCCCGTGACGGTGAACAACACAAAGGGAATCAACACCAACACGCCCAAGAATAGACACAGTCTGGCGACGACACGTGCACTGAAAAAGCTCGGCACCGCTAGCACCAGCGCCACGGCCACTTTGAACAGCGTTGCCAGGAGTTGCGACTCAAAGAACCCGTAGGTCTGGCCAAATCGAAGGTACACGGTGTCGGGTGTCACCACACATGCGCAGAGCACCGACAACCAGATCCAGTAGCCTGTCTGAAAGCCCCAGAACGGTCCAAACGCGTTCATGACCCAGATGGCAACTCCACCGTCGTCTGGAAACGCCGAGGAGAGCTCGGCCACCACGTACGAGATGGGGAAAGTGTAGCAGACCACGAAGCACATCAAGAGTCCAAAGAAGGTCACCGGGCCTCCGAGTGCGACAAGTGGTTCGTTGCCGGCAGGACTACAACAACAGAGCAGGTAGGCAATGGCAACGAGTCCAGCGGTGGAGAGCACGCGATGGTTTCGAGCTTGCTTGGGTCGAGCGGTTGGTTGTTCGCCCAACATGGCAAACACGGGGCTTCTGGAGTTTCACGGGATGAAGGCGTTTAGTGATTGACTCGTCTTGGCGTTAGTTCCGTGTGGGATGTGGCACTCACCTCGCAGGCGTTGGGCCCTTGGTGCGACTCATTGGCGAGTGCATTGGCGGTGGTTGACGAGTAAGCTGTGTGTGTGTGTGGGAGGACAAGTCGTGATCAAGACAAGACACACGCAAGTGGTTGAATCGGGGGTGCTGTCTTGTGGGGATCTCCAAGGAGACAGCTTCTTTGGCAGGGACCAAGTGACCAGTGCCAATGACAAAATGCAAATGCCATCGCGGCAGGCAGGGACTGAATGCCACGAAGCTACTGGTTTGACATGTGGACACCAACAAATGCATCTGGAACGAGGCGATGACTGGACGTTGCAGTCATCTGCTGGCGCGTTGGAATCCCTCCTCTCTCTCAGTGTCAAGAGGATCAGGAATAAGACAGTACCATGTGAGATGAACAGATGGGTCGTGGCAGGCGAAGAAGGATCCAACAGTGTCAACCAGAATGGTTTGCAGACGTTAAACGCACACATGGGAATGTCCATGTTGGAGAGCAGTGCAGTGCAGTGCGTTGTGTTGTGTTGTGTTGGGTCACGACGGTGAGACTTGACATGACACTTACGACAAAAGGATGGTCTTCTGGCACGAAGGATCCAATACAACGTGTACACAACAACGGATGGTCGAGACACCTCCTACGAGACGCGAAAGAAGCGATGCAAGGCGAATTCAGTGGATGGGTCCTAGAAGGCGATGGGAACGACAGGTTGTGTGAGGCCCCCGCACGCAGTTGCTGGTGAGCGCTGATGGTCATCTGGTCTCGACGTTTGAGATTTTTATACTCATCTGTTGGTTTACCTGAGAGATGCGATGGAATTCTAGAGAGAGAGAGAGCCGAGCTGAGCCACCTCGTGGATTGACCATCGCGCTGTTTGGCTGGATTGGATGAAGCGATCTTGTTGGTGGACGTGAAGTGCTCCTGACGACTGCAGTGACCTCAAAACGTGATCTCTTGATCTGGGTCTGCCGGTCGATGCAGAGGCTGCTGACGCGACGTGCCATTGCGCTCCTGCCACTTTTGGAAGCCAAAGCCCAGCACAAACCCAACCAACACAATCACCAACGTGATGATTGCGGTCTGAGGCGTTTGGAACGCCGTGTACACCATGAAGCAGAGAATGCCGACGGGAATCACCATCAAAGCGCAAAGCACCAGCAAATTGCCAGGTACTTTGGTTGGTCGCGTGGCATCCGGCAGCGAGACGCGCAGACGGATGATGGTCACGATGACCATCAATTGACTCAACGCCGAGAAGGCACTTGCCAGACTTGCCATCTGCGGGGGCTCGAACACGACGAACAAGACAATGGCCACGACACCAAGAACCGCCGCCACGTTGGGTGTTCCAAACCGCTCACTGCGTTGAGCAACTGGCTGTGGCAGCAGGTTGACGTTGGCCATGCCATACAACAGATAGGTCTGGGA